>JXCR01148929.1:157197-181259 GCA_002079205.1 Phalaenopsis hybrid cultivar
GCCAGGTACACTTTTACAGTTTTTCAGCGTTGTTTTTCTTATACTTTCATACTGTACTTTTATACCCGCAAATTTGCATGCTAAACAATGTTCTCACCCTGCATAAAAACTGAAACTATTACGATAGCCACATAACCATACCCAAAACCAAAACTAAAATCAACCAAGATAAAATTCACCGCCACAACATTCAAAATATAAAACAACTCAAAATTTAATCACAAACATCATACAAAACCACAACTTCAACTAAATTAAGATGTCTCTGTCGGATGATCGGGAATTCCTCGGAGGAGGTAACATACGGTTGCTAACGAGGCTTCCCGCAGTTTAAATGAAATTATGGAACTCATTAAGTTGGGTTTAATAAGTTCATTTGGACTAAGTGAAGAAAATAGTGATGCCGGAACGAGGGAGCCGTAGGATCCTAACTGGTGTCGCTCTAATCAACTTTAATATGACCTCATAAAATTTAAAGATGCGTTTGATAAGTTCATTTGGACTAAGTGAATCCAATAGAAAATAGTGATGCCGGAACGAGGGATTTGGTAAGTTCATTTGGACTAAGTGAATCCAATAGAAAATAGTGATACCGGAACGAGGGAACCGTACTTCAACCATAGGGCCCACATGATTTGATATTATAACTTGACACAATAACTAACTTAAACTCGTCGCGACAGGAGCTCGGAGCTAGCATGGTGGGCAGCACGGCCATCTTCAACAGCAAAAAAAACTATCTTCCTTGGCTAAATCAATCTTCCTTCCTTAGACTTAAACAACAAAGCCATTGGACTTCGAGGTTGCTTGCTTGTGCAACGTAAATCCTCACATTATCTTTAGGCCTTTGCATAGCCCTGCTATACAATATAAGCCTTAAATCATCTTAGGATTTTGAGGTTGTCGTTTGTCACGACCTAAATCCTCACATCTTCCAGGCTATATTGTCTTAGGACTCCGAGGTTGTCGTTTGTCACGACCTAAATCCTCACATCTTCTAGGCTATTTGTGTGATCATTTCACACAAATGTAAGCCCTAACTAATAAAATTGGCAGGATGAAACACCTAAATATTTCTCCTCAAAATTGAAGCCAAACATTAGGATAGCTTGGGAAGTCACCGAGGTTCTCCCTAGGATCCATGACATCCCCTAGTTATTCCTCCTTTGGATTCTACAATAAAATGTTCCATATTTGAATCAATCCCCTTTCACACCTCTACGTCTGATTTCCTTGAAAAGTCCTACCCTTTGAAATTCCTTGAAGATAATATTTCCTGATTTTTATCAAGAGTCTTCTTAAGCGACTTTGGTCATTTAAGATGTAATTAACTATAGGGGTTTGCCCTTATAGGAAGCATGTCCAAACCCAGCTTAATATAAACCCTATTTAATCCCTTATATTAAATAGGGGAACTTGTCGGCAAATACAAAGGTTTCGCAGACCAAATGGACGTCATACTTTCCTTAGTTTATTTGATTGAGCCTCATCCTCAAGTCTTGTGTTTATCCTTCAGGATAGATACAGGATTTGAGGTACATTGCTCTTTCATTTTAAACTATAAAAATTATGGGGTCAGTTTCATTTCCCACTTCAACGTCCTTCCGAAACGGGCGACGGGATTTTGATTCCGACGACCAACAGCTTCTTACGGGCAACCCCACAAACCAACCCCGAAATAATCGCTAACAGAAAGGAATGTGGAAGATAAAGCAGCGAGAATAGGTAAACTTTTCTGCCTGCATGTTAAATGCCACCTCTAAGGCGTGGCACTATTTCATTTCCTCTACTCTGTTACCGACTTACCACCATAGTGAGGTAACTAGAGATAGAGCTATTCTGAATTTCTGTATTCAGAATAACAAAATTATAAATGTGGGGAAGATTATTTTCAAGAATATATTGACTACGACAAGGAGTGAGACTAGTGGAGGTTTAGGACATCCTGAACTTATTTATGCACTTTGCCAACTTTCTGGAGTGGAAGCTGGAGAGGAAGAGTGGGTTCACCCTATGAAACCCATTAGTAAATCAAATTTGAAAACTTATGTATCCCATGAGAAATGGAGAACTGGAAGTAGGAGTCACGAACCTTCTACTAGTAGAGACGTTCCCTCTACAAGTTATGACCCTCCTCCTTCTTCTAGCTCCCCTACCCTAGCAGATTTGATGAATGAGTTGACCTTGCAGCGGAAGAGCATAGATTTGATAAATGAGAGGATTGGAGATTTAGAACGCCGACATGATTATGATAGTGAGTACCTGCAGAGGCATTCTGATTTTGAAATAGCCTATTATGATGCTCAGGCCCGACACTACAGAGGAGAGCCTGATGTTACATTTCCTGAATGCCCTCGATATACTCAGTATTAACCCGATCCACCTGCTGATCAAGGCAATGATGAAATAGTTTGAGATTTTGATATTTAGAATGAGATTGATGTACTTATGTTTGTATTTTTGTTTATTTTTATGTTATGTAATTTTTAGAATGAGATTGATGACTTATGTTTGTATTTTTATTTATTTTTATGTTATGTAATCTTTTTATGAGAAAAATGAATGGTATGTAATTGTACTTTCATTTAGTGTACTTTGTGGACTGTAATGTAATGTAATGTTTATTTTTATTTTAGTATTTTTTTCTTTTATTTAGTATTGTGGTTGTGTTAGGAAATATTGTGTTTGTTTTAATTTTATACTTGTTTCAAAATTTCATTTCCTAGAAATTCCTCTAATGATTTATATGTGTAGAAAGCTCCTAATATTTCAGACCACGTGAAGTAAAAATTGGAGAAGGCCTGCAGAAATTTTAGAATGATAAAGATGCCTACAATAGTGAGGTATGATTTAAATTTATAGTATTTTCTTTCCACCTTTATTTCATATTTAAAAATTTAAGTTTGGGGGAGGGAAGAAAAAGATTAACTATTAGATGTCCTCTATTTCAATGTTTTCAAAAATTATTTATATGATTTATGTAGTAAATTTTGTTATGAAAATTAATTTTGTAACTTAAGATATTTAGTATAAGAGAATAAGATTATAGTTAACTATTAAAAGTAAAGGAAACTATATTTTGAAGTATTAAGAATCTGAAAATTCATTTGAGAAGAAAAGAATGGGATTCAATGATGTGAAAGCTATGAAATATTTACAAGGTAAGAATTGCTTTAAGTTTCAAATTTAGGGAAAGAAAAGTGAAGTTCAAAATCATTAAAGGGCTATCCAGATATAGTAATCCTCACATGAAAAAGGAAAAAGAAAGGATTGAAAACAATCCCTGAAAAAAAAAGAAAATATATAGGATTGAAAACAATTCAAATGAAAAAAAAAATGAAAGTGAGGAGAAGCTTGAGGATATGCCTAATCAAAAATTGGCTTCACTGGACCNTTATTTATATGATTTATGTAGTAAATTTTGTTATGAAAATTAATTTTGTAACTTAAGATATTTAGTATAAGAGAATAAGATTATAGTTAACTATTAAAAGTAAAGGAAACTATATTTTGAAGTATTAAGAATCTGAAAATTCATTTGAGAAGAAAAGAATGGGATTCAATGATGTGAAAGCTATGAAATATTTACAAGGTAAGAATTGCTTTAAGTTTCAAATTTAGGGAAAGAAAAGTGAAGTTCAAAATCATTAAAGGGCTATCCAGATATAGTAATCCTCACATGAAAAAGGAAAAAGAAAGGATTGAAAACAATCCCTGAAAAAAAAAGAAAATATATAGGATTGAAAACAATTCAAATGAAAAAAAAAATGAAAGTGAGGAGAAGCTTGAGGATATGCCTAATCAAAAATTGGCTTCACTGGACCTACCTAAAGGGAAAACTTAAATACATTTCTGAACTTAAATTTATGGAATAGATCTTTTTACTAATAGAGTTCTCATAAAATTCTTATCTTTTGGATATTCTAAGTGACTTAATATTGCAATCTATAGTCATTCTTGAAATAAATAGAAAATTAGAACTCTTAAAACTTGATGACTAGATAATCTGATGGATACAGAGTTAATTTAATTACTTGAATTTTTTTCTGAAAATCTCATTATGATATTTATCTAAATCAAACTTATAGTATTTCTGAATTAAAATATTACTGCAGTAGGTCATAACTTTTATATTGTACTAAAATTACTTGAGGACAAGTAATAGTTAAGTTTGGGGGATTTAGACCAAAGGAAAATATGTTGAGATTTTCATACATCTTTTATACTATTTTTAATGATATTGCACTTTAAAGAAATTGATGTTTTATTGCAGGAATGATGAATTAGGGTCAATGGAGCAAAAAGATGCAAAAAGGAGTGAATTTAGAGCAAAATGGACCAAAATGTGGAGAATTGCACTAGGACGCCGACGGCGCCATCGAGGCTACCGACTGCGAGCTTTTCCCAAGGCTACAGGACAAATTCTCTAGAAGGCCGCCGACGGCGCCATCAAGGCCGCCGACGGTGGGATCGGCGGTTATGCGACATGTACAATGGATAAGGCTGGATTTTGGAGGGGTGCATAAGCGACTCTTGAGAAAACTCATCCACATCTTTAAAGGGAACATTTTTGCAGAAAAGAAAGAGACTTTTGGAGACTTTTGAAGACTTTTTGAGTCCTGGAGGTTAGATAGGTTCCATTTGTGTGTAGAGAGCTTGCTAGAGCATGTAATTGTGAGGAATTCTTCGAGAAATTGTAAGAGTGGAGGGACAGTGAGAGATTTCTTTCTCCTTGCTAATTCGAAGAGGAATTCTGTGTGTTGTAAAGAAAGGAAGAGATTCAGAGGAACTTTGAGGAGTGTTCTTGGGGAGAAATTTAGAGATAAGTTATTTACTTGTTATAGTTTGTATGGCTTTGATTTTATGTATGAATTCCAAGTTATGTTGTGCTTTCTCCATGAGTTCTGAGTAGTTTTCTTTGTCTTTCTCCTTGTCTAGAGATTTGTGAAATGGTGATTTGAATTAGTGAAGCCATGAAAATGTTTAAGAAATTGTGATGATCTTTTCACTTCGATCTTAATTTACTTTCAATCTGGCTAATTGAATTGTTAAAATATGTTGAGTTATAAAACTAAAGTGAAGATTACATCCAAGATTGAGGGAGGTCAAAGCACTTGGAAGTTGGGTGCAAATAAATAAGAAAATATTACTATCGGGCGTAGAATTGGAGATTTTAGAGTGACATACTAAAATCCCCAATTCAGTCCTATCGTTTGGGTACTGATGTGTAGATGTTAGCCCTCAGGTGAGGGGAACTTGGGAGCTCTAAAGTGAGAGCCAGTATCCTCCCAGCCTAGCCGTAGAATCAGTAACCAAGCATTGGATTAGTCAATGTTCTTTATGCCTGGACCAAAGGGTAAAGAATAGGTATGCTCTTATTTGGCACAATATAAATTGAACTAATTCATTTTATCCATTCACTATAATTTCTTGGCAAGGAGAAGGATGCTTTCTTATATATTGAATATCACAATTAAACATTATTTTCTATAATTAGTTATTATCCAAATTATCTACTTATTTCAATTGCCTATTAGTGACAGATAAGAAACTTGAACGTTGTTGTAGTTGAAGTATTACTTTTTATTAAATCTTAGTCCGTAGTATTCTATTTTTCCCTGTGGGATCAATATCTAGGACTCCATTTGAGCCCTATATTACTTGAGCGATACGTATACTTGCGTTGATAAATTCGACTTTAACATTATTGGATATTATATCTATACATCTTTATTAAATCAAACATATATATATAAAGTCACAATCAAGTTTTTGGCATCTTTGCTAGAATTTAAATCTTCTAGTAGCGTCATCAAATTCTTGTAATTGTTGATTTACAAAAAAGGTCGGTCAACTACCACCAATGATAAAGTGGTTGATTAAAAGAATGGTCAGATGGAGTATTCTGGCCGCTACCTGCATTCCAAATAGTTGTATTATCAACATCTACGATGAGGATGATTGCATTCCTCCACATATAGACCATCATGACTTCATGAGACCTTTTTGTACGATCTCATTCATGAGTGAAAGCAACATCTTATTTGGGAAAGAAATTGACATCGTCAGCCCTGATGAGTTCAGAGGCTCTGTGGAGATTCCCCTACCAGCTGGCTCAGTGCTTGTTCTTAAAGGCAAGGGTTCAGATGTTGTCAAGCATTGCATTCCAGGAGTGCGACACCGCAGGGTGTCCATAACCTTCCGACAGATGGATGACAGCAAAATGCCACATAGATTTCAGCCAGATCCAAAACTGGAGGAACTACTACCTTACGAGCTATGAGATGGTTGCACCTCTGAGCACATGCGAAGGGAACTCTTGTACTGAAGTGTGGCTTATAAGGTCAGCTCGATCAGGAGCTTGTCATAATAGGAACAAATAGTCAGGGGATTCCTTTCTACTTTAATACATTACAATAATGTGACATGTACCAGAGATGCTCAGCCTATAATTTATACTTAGCATGAGATATTTTGGATGTACTTTGATGCATTTCACATATTGTACTTTTTGAGGCGTTGGCCTACACTTGATCTGTAATATTTTGTTGGAACGGATTAATGAAGTTTCTTTAAGAAATGTGTCTTTTTTGTCAATTGCTTTTTGTGCAATGGATGGAAGCCACGAACCACGCGTTTGTTCAAAATTACAACGAACAAAGAATAAAACGACAAATACAATTTTTTTTAATAAAATTTAAACGAAAATAACCAATAATAAAACAACAAAACAAGTCTCTTTTTGAAAAATCAACCAACTAAAATCAAATTTTGAAAACATATTTTGAAAAATTAAATGTGATAAAAACAACAAGAAAAGAAAATAAATATGTTGAGTGGATTCTCTTGTTTTCTGAGTTTCTTACTATTTGCTCGTGCAGCACAACTACCTTTGTCTACATTAATTCTCTTCACATTCCCACGGAGTCTCACATTCCACAAAAAACCTCACAAAATTTCACATATCTTCTTCAACAATGTCAACTTTTCACATAACACACATCTTTGAATTAAACACTACAAGCTCTATAGAATTCTCATTTTTTGAATCAGTCCTTAACTTCTGGTTCACTACTTTTAAGGTCAGTCCTTACCTTATGACGCTCTCTTTTTGAGATTGATCCTTACCTTTCAATTCTCAAATTTGAATCAATCCCTAATTTCTGATTCACTACTTTTGAGGTCGGTCATTACCTTCCGACGCTCTCTTCTGAGATTGATTCTTACTGACCAAAAGAAAATATGTTGAGATATTCATACCTATTTTATAATGATTTTGATGATATTGCACTTTAAAGAAGGATATTTTTGATGTTTTGTTGCATATATGATGAATTATGGTCATTGGAGCAAAAAGATGCAAAAACGGTGCAATTTGGAGCAAAAACGAGCAAGAAATGAAATTTTGCCCTATCACCTTTCGATAAGTCTTTGGATGCTTAATCTCTTTTCAATTCTTGCATATTTTTGAATAAGATTACACTTTAAAGACAGGTTCCTTTTATGCTTATTTTGTAGGGTTGTCTGTTAGGAACACAACGCAACTGAAATGGGGCGAAACGGAGCTAAAANGTCTATCAAGGAAAAAAGCTAAGTATTGTGTTCTTCATTATCTTATGATTTTGTAAACACTTATCTAGTGGATTTATTTTGGTTAAATGAAGTTTCCATTGTGTTTTCTTCGTGCTTTGTGATGGGCTTCTCTTACTCTATTTGGAAATAATTCATGAGAAGATTATGTTGTTGTTTCCATTTTACTTTTCTTTTGTAATGAGTAGAATTCATGTTTAGGATTTAGTGATGCATGTTAGAAGCGGATTTAATTATCAATGTGATGGTTTTTACTTGCACTTTATTTACATTACAGTTAGAAGCAGATTTAATTATCAATGTGATGGTTTTTACTTGCACTTTATTTACATTACAATTGCCTGTTGTAGTGTTAAAGTTTGTTGTAATTGCATTAAGACCCGAGAGGGCTGTGTAATTCTCATCTGTTGTAGAGTTAAAATTAGTTGTAATTGTATTAAGACCTGAGAAGGCTGTGTAATTCTCAAGATTTAATTATCAATGTGATGATTTTTACTTGCACTTTATTTACATTACAATAAAGGCCTGTTTTTAATTATAAATGTGATGGTTTTTACTTGCACTTTATTTACATTACAATAAAGGCCTGTTGTAGTGTTAAAGTTTGTTGTAATTCCATTAAGACCCAAGAGGGCTGTGTAATTCTCAACAAAGTAGAACCACATTCAGATTCCATGGATGGTTAAGTTCTTGGGAGTTGAATGCAAATAAATAGGGAAATATACTTTGATGGGCACAGAATTGGAGATTTTAGGGTGACAGACTAAAATCCCCAATTCGGTCCTATTGTTTGAGTACTGAAGTGGAGATGTTAGCCCTCAGGTGAGGGGAACGTGGGAGCTCCGAAGTTAGCCGGTATCCTCCCCGCCTAGCCACGGATTCAGTAAACAAGCATAGGATTAGTCAATGTTCTTTATATCTGGACCAAAGGGTAAAGAATAGAATTGCTTCTATTTGGCCATACAATACTTAATGCATCTCATTCCTTTACATTATCCAATTCATTACTTATGAATAGTAGTTTGTAATATCTCAAAATTCTCCAAACCAATTCATCCAAAAAGGGTTATCTTTAGAATTAATATTTTATCTCAAAATTCTCCAAACCAATTCATCCAAAAAGGATTATCTTTAGAATTAATATTTGCATTAGTTATAGTTACTATCTTTACATTTAACACTTGCATTTAGGAGTAGTTGCTAGATAAAACTTTATATCAAAATTCTCCAAACCAATTCATCCAAAAAGGGTTATCTTTAGAATTAATATTTGCATTTAGGTTACTATCTTTACATTTAACACTTGCATTTAGGAGTTGTTGCTAGATAAAACATCATTTTAAAACACTTGCATTTAGGAATAGTTGCTAGATAAAACATAATTCAATTGACATTCCAAACTAAAGACTAATTGAAGTTGATTAGAATTTGACTAAGGACATCTTACCTCGCTTCCCTGTGGGATCTAACAGTTACTATCTTTACATTTAACACTTGCATTTAGGAGTAGTTGCTAGATAAAACATCATTTTGGTTACTATCTTTACATTTAACACTTGCATTTAGGAGTAGTTGCTAGATAAAACATCATTTTACGATTATTATCTTTACATTTAACACTTGCATTTAGGAGCAGTTGCTAGATAAAACATCATTTTAATCGATATTCCAAACTAAGGACTAATATTAGTAGATTAAAATTTGATTAAAGACCTCTTGCCTCGCTTCCCTGTGGGATCGATAAACGGGACTCCACTAGAGCCCTGTATTACTTACCTCGCTTCCCTGTGGGAAGATAAATAGGACTTCATTAGAGCCCTGTATTACTTGAGCGGTATGTATACTTGCGTTTGAAATTGTGACTTTACAAAATCATTATAAATAATAAATCTGGGTTCATAAATTCTTGTATATAAAAAGTCGCTGTCACTTAACTTTCAATTCTCATTTTTTAGTCAGTCCATAATTTTTTATTCACTACATTCGAGGTTGGTCCTTAATTTTTGACGCTCTCTTTTAAGATTGATCACTATCTTTCAATTCTCACTTTTGAATCAGTCCCTAATTTCTAATTCACTACTTTTGAGGTCGGTCCTCACCTTCTGACACTCTCTTTTGAGATTGATCATTAACTTTCAATTCTCATTTTTGAATCAGTCCTTAACTTATGGTTCACTCCTTTTGAGGTTGTTCCTCACCTTCCGACACTCTCTTTTGAGATTGATCATTAACTTTCAGTTCTCATTTTCGAATCAGTCCCTAATTTATGATTCACTACTTTCAAGGTCGGTCCTTATCTTTTGAATTTCTTTTTTTGAGATTGATCCTTACATTTCAATTCTCAGTTTTGAATCAGTCCTTAAATTTTGATTCACCCTTTTGAGGTCAGTCCCTACCTTCTGACACTCTTTTTGAGATTGATCCTTACCTTTCAATTCTCATTGTTTGAATAAGTTTCTAACTTCTGATTCACCCTTTTAAGGTCAGTCCCTACCTTCCAACACTCTCTTTTGAGATTGATCATTAACTTTCAATTCTCATTTTCAAATCACTCCTTTACTTTTGATTCACACTTTTGAGGTTGGTCCCTACCTTCCGACACTCTCTTTTGAGATTGACCATTAACTTTCAATTCTCATTTTTGAATCAGTCCTTAACTTTTGATTCACTCATTCGAAGTCAGTCCTTACCTTCTGATACTCTCTTTGGAGATTGATCATTAAATTTAAATTCTCATTTTCGAATCAGTCATTAACTTTTGATTCACTCATTTGAGGTCGGTCCTTACCTTCTGACACTCTCTTTTGAGATTGATCATTAACTTTCAATTCTCATTTTCAAATCAGTCCTTAACTTCTGATTCACTCCTTTAAGGCTGGTCCTTACCTTCTGACACTCTCTTATGAGATTGATCATTAACTTTCAATTCTCATTTTTGAATCAGTCCTTAACTTTTGATTCACTCCTTTTGAGGTCAGTCTTTACCTTCCGAAGCTCTCTTTTTGAGATTGATCCTTACCTTTCTATTCTCACCTTCGAATCATTCCCTAATTTCTCATTTATTACTTTCGAGGTCGATCCTTACCTTCCGACGCTCTTTTTTTGAGATTGATCCTTACCTTTCAATTCTCATTTTTTGAATCAGTCCCTTATTTTTGATTCACTACTTTTGGTTCGGTCCTTACCTTCTGATGCTCTCTTTTTGAGATTGATCCTTACCTTTCCATTCTCATTTCAATATCTATCCTTAACTTCTAATTCACTCCATTTGAGGTCAGACTCTACCTTCTGACGCTCTCTTATGAGATTGATCCCTACCTTTCAATTCTCATTTTTGAATCAGTCCCTAATTTCTGATTCAGTACTTTTGAAGTTGATCCCTAACCTCCGACACTTATTTATGATTGATCTTTAACTTTCAATCCTAATTTTGGAATCAGTCCTTAACTTTTTATTCCTTTCCTTTTCGGGTCGGTCCCTAACTGCCAACCCTTTTCTAAAATTAATACCTAAATTTCAAATCCAACCCCGCGGTCAGCACTTACACACTGATTCCCATCTTCTAAAAATTCCTAAAATCTCATAACTCAAAATCCACTCTCTAATCCCCAACGAGAGTCCAAACTTCTTGACTTTGATCAAATATTCACCTGCTATATTCCCTAGTGGAAGAAAATAGTGCACATAATCCCACACTCCTTTCTATGTCTCTCGACTTAGGAATTTATTTTGGTTTTATTGATCTCGACGGTCAATGCCAATACGTGAGGTGTGCTTTGCCTAGCACACCACACCTATTGGGGGTTCATTTGTTGACCTCACTTTTGGTTAAGGTTTAGTTTTCCTCTTTAGTAGCTTAAGGTCTAGCAATAGGACTTCCTGTTGATTATTCCTAGAAAACTAGAAAAGGAACCCTCGCCATTAGAAATTCTAAACTCATCTTTTCTCAACTTCAAGTTCCATCTATTGGTCCTAACCTCTAGCACTTAATAGGTGGGGTCACTATGGGGGAGCTCATGGAGAGTTCCCATAGGACTGTTGGACCTTAGGGTTGATCCTGGGTGTTGGTTTAGAGCTAAGGCACTCACCAGCAATCACCTCAGTCACAATCACTCACAAATACAAACCCAAAATTTCTTGACCTTGATTACTTAATTTTTTGGGATACTCATGTAGATTGTCCCCTACCCACTGGCCCTAGGCTAGGGTTTGGCTAAGACCAGTACATAGAGGATCCAAATGAGGTTTCCATTGGTCCATGGCTTGTTTATGGTGGTTGGCACCCCAACTCTGCCAAAATATCCAACTTATCCTTTTGTCCCTAAACCCCCAAATTACCTAAGTACCCTTGGGACCATAAATTTGGCCAAAATTCCCAAATTTACCCAAAATACCCAAATTTGTTCAAAGTCATTTCAAACCTTTTGAAACACCTAAATTACCCAAAATCACCAAAAATTGCTAAATTACCAAAATGCCCCTCCTTAGCCCAAAATTCCAAAAAGCTCCAAAAAATCCTAATACTTCCAAAAATATTTCAAATATTCCCAATTTCACTTTTCTCAACAACCACATAACCCAATTTGGCCAATTTGACCATCTTTGGCCAAAACCCCTAAATTGCCCTTAAGGGGGCAAATCTCCCCAAATCCACCTCAAATGTCCATCAAATTGGCCCCCATTTCCCCCAATTTTATTCCTACACTCAAATTCACCTTTAATATGACCAATCTAAACCAAATCCAAGTTCAATTGGCCATTGCTTTGAGCCCAATTTTGATCCAAATCAAAAGCCCCAATTTTGGCCACATGACCTAATCTCACCCAATTAAACTCATAGCCCACAAAATTTGCCACAATTCATGTTGAAAGCTCTTCATGATATTCCTAAATATCAAACTTGACCTTCAATTGGCCTTTTTGAAGCCTCAATTTCATTTTATTTTGACTTAAGTCCAAAAGCCCCAAATTGGTTATGCCTTCAAATTTCACCAAATTGATTGCCTTAAACCCAAAATTGGCACCCAAATTATGTTGAAAACTCTTTATAAAGTCTAGATTGACCATATTCAACAATAAATTTAGACTTAACCCAATCTAGACCCAAGTCTAGTCTAACATGCCCAAATTGACCAAATTCCAAAAATCCTCCAAATTAACCCTCCAATTAAACTCAAAAGCATGTCAATCCGTCACCAATAATGTTCATTACAGTCATCTACATCAAATACATCAATCAATTGGGTCAATTAACATGGATAGCCTATCCCAAACCCAAGTTTTGGTCATTTGAACTGACATTGGACCCATGCACCAAATTAATGACTCCACGGCCAATAGTTGGGCTCTAGTGACTAAGCTAAACACCATAAAACCACCTAAGCTAAGCCATGGACCAAAGGTCCCCTAAATCAAGGGATTTTGATTCCATATTTGCTTAAGCCTTGGATATTTTTGCCAAAACTAAACCTCAACTATTTAATTGCGTTGACATATTCCCCTAGCTCACGTGACCACCTATCCACCTCTCCTGGCCTAGTCGGCCGGCCTAGTGGCCGGAAAACACCAAAACTGTGAGCCACCTCCTCCAAATCAAACTCATTTCAAACCTAGAGGCCACCCATCAAAATCAAATGTTAGAGCCTCTCTGCCCTCCACCTAAGCATCACATTGCACCCCCTAATTGGCCATGAGAACCAACCTTAAACCTATTTTTATAAAAGCTCCCCTCCACGACCATGGAAGGTGAGTTGAAATTTTCTCTGAGAGAGTCTCCCAAATTACTCACAGAGACTCTTTGAGACCTCCTCAGCTCAAGACAACCACTTTCCTCACTGATTCCCACTGTGGAAGCTTAATTTGAGCTCAAACTTCTGTCTAAAACCAGGATCAAGCTCAATACACCTCCACAGTTCACCAAACTCAAATTAAACTTACCCACACCTTCATCATAGTGAAAGGAGGAGAAGCCCCATCAAATCCCCCTTCCATAGAGACCCTATCATAGCTTTAGACCAACACCTGAAATCGAGCTTGGTCGAATTCATACCTAGACCTTTCACCACACTAAGAGGCTCAATCCTTAGCCTCCTTGAACCCCAACGAACGTGCCAAGGACCTCTGATCAAAGCTTCCCTTCTTAGAGTAAAGGTATTGAACTCCTCCTCTTTTTGAGCCTATTTTGATTCTTCATTTGATTAGGCTTAATTTCATGGAATCTTAACCATATGGATATGTTCCTCTAATCTTGACGAGCATTTTAAAAAAAATTCATTCAATTTGGTTGAGAAATGAGGGAGATATCAAGCATTCAAGATGGATGGTTTTCAAGCTAAGCCATTGGGGACGATGACAGAGAGTCGTATGATTGCGCGTTTATCTCATCAACGAACGAGATGCAGCCGGACAACACTTCAGTTCATAAAGCACGGGCCGAGTCAGCGGTTACATGGATGGCGGCGTCCAACTAAAACGTACCCTGAGTGTTTTCGAAGCCGCCTAGGATCTAGTCAGGGCCACGCGTTTAAATAGACAAATATGGATTTAAATAATTCAAAAAATGCTCCCTAACTTCAAAAATTCATATATTGGTGTAGAAAAATTACAAAAATAAAATAAAAATACCCTCTTGATCAGTGAATAGAGGAGAACAATGTGGAAATAATTTGAGGTCCATTTGAAGCATGTTTTATTTTTAATTAATTTAATACTATCTTAAGTCTTTTGATTCTCCATGCATGTAGAAATTTCACCATGACTTGAAATTTTAGTATGTTGTTGCTTCTATCTTAGGGAACATTCTCTGATTTTTCTAAAGTCAGAGGAGATCTCTGGACAGAGATCCATATTTTTCAAGTTTATGTCTATTATTTGCATAAATTAATCATAATAATTAGCAAGTTGCTTAGAAAATTCCAAGAAAATTTTAGAAGGTTTTCTATGACCAGAGAACCCTTTAGAAAATATTTCATAGGCTAAGTCATTAAGAATGTACTTAATTTCCACCAACCGTAAAACACAAATAAAATTAATTTTGGGTAAATCAAACATCTAAATGACTTGATTTTAAATCTCCACTTAAACTCAAAGTTCAGAGAACTCCTCATAAAAATTTCAAAATATTTGGAGCTCATTTAACAACTCAAATTGATTTTTCAAGTTAAATGACATTTTTGGTACTAAAATAATTTTTAATAAATAAAATATAACCCAAAAAATTATAAAAATTGATTTTTAGTGTTCTCTGTGATCAGTCAAAATTTTTAAAAATAAAATGGTGTTTAAAATAAAAACTTCATTTTTAGCCTATTTTTAAATATTTAAAAGAATTAAAAAATGATAAAAATCTCAAAAAAAATTAAATTTTTGGAAATATTTTAAATTATTTTCTAAGCCCTTAGGAACAGTTGGAATACTTTCCCTAATTTTCTAAATGAAGACATTGAATTTTAAAGCTTAAAGTAATTTTTAAAGGCTAAAAAATGGATTTTCACCGAAATAATTCCAATAAATCAAAGAAAAATAAAAAAAATGTAAATTTTGTTTCTCTAGGTTTTTGACCTTAGGGGGATTTTTCAAAAATATAAAACTTAATTTTCAACTCTTAAAATATTTTATAAATAAAAAATACTCTAGAAATTAAAGTAATTCTAATAATTCACAATAAACTCAATAAATCATGAAATTTTTTTCAAATAGTTCCATAATCAAAGTCTACCTCCAGTAAAAATTTTAAGGGATTAGCCTTTTCCTTGGTCAAGTTATGGAATTTTCTTTGAAAAATCTTATTTTTGTATAAAAACAATTATGTAAAATAAATTAAATTTTGAAAAATCGCATTTTCTCCTCTCATGTCTTAATTGACCCACGAGTAAGGTAAGATAAAAATTTCAAAATCATTTGAATTAAATTTGAGAAATTATGAAGTGATCTAGCCTTAGGGGCAAAAGTGTAATTTTGGAAGTTTAGCCTTAATTAAGAATTAGGCTCAATTTAGTAAGGGAAAAGGGTAACCTCTAATTTTAACTAATTCATTTGGATGATTGAAATACAAGGGGATTAATTGGTAGAAACCAATCTCACTTTTGTTAATTAAAGGATAAATTTGTAATTTCCTTAAAATATTAAAATTTGGAAGTCTAGTCAACCAAATGATCCTAGACTTAGGGGTATAGTTTTGGGTGTTAATAACTCACTAATTTAATACCCCTATTTGATGTTAAAATGACTTTCAAAAATGAATCATCATCATTTAAAATTCAATCACTTCCAAAAATGACAAAGACATCCACCAAAACCTTAAGGGCTTAGTAGTGACCTAAGCTAAACCAAATTTGGTTAAATAATGATTAGAAAAGAGAAAATAATTAAAATTGAACACCTTTAAAACACTAAAAGGCCAAATTAATGTTGGCTAAATGTTTTGGATAGCACTAACTTGCCCCATTTACGGGTCTTCACCCAGATAACTTACAAATTAAATCACAAATGATAATTACCCTACTCTTAGGGATAATTGAAACATCAATGTTCACTGAGCATTAAGGGTATTTACAGGATGGATTATTAAGCAACATAATATGTTTAAATGAGCTTGAGACTTTTCAACAGGCGGTGAGAGGGAAGCATGGACCTGTTTCTTTTTCCAGACCTATTGGATACCTCGGAGGTTTACTAAACTTAATATATTTTGCTTAATAAAAATCATCCGTAATCAAACCAATAGGGACCCACCAAGATATGACCGAGGGTTAGGTAGGTCACCAAAACTTTACTTTCTTGCTTCATATAAAATGAGCCGACATGCATTTTGAGTTTTAGGTGGTGGAACGAGAAGACTCGCCAGGTAAGCTTTTATAGTTTTCAGAATTGTCTTTTATTAAGCTTTCCACATTATGCTTGCTTACTACATGTATGAACAAAATTTAAACTTGCATGCTAAACAATGATGTCACTCTGTATGAAAACTAAAACTATCAGGATAGCCACAAAATCAAAACAAAAACAAAAACTAAAAATCAACCAAGATAAAATTCACCCCCACAACATTCAAAATATAAAATAACTCAAAATTTAATCACAAATATCACACAAAATCACAACTACAACTAAATTAAGACGTCTCTATCAGATGATCGGGAATCCCTCGGAGGAGGTAACCTACGGTTGCTAACAAGGCTTCCCACGGTCTAAATAAAATTATGAAACTCATTAAGTTGAGTTTAGTAAATTCATTTGAACTAAGTGAATCCAATAAAAAATAGTGGTGCCGGAACGAGGGAACCATAGGATCCTAACCGGTGTCGCTCTAATCAACTTTAATATGCCCCATAATATTGAAAGAACTATAACCATAAGGTCACCTGATTTGATATCATAACTGGACACCCTAGAAAACTTAAACTGTTCACGACAAGGAGCTTGGAGCTAGCATGGTGGGCAGCCCAACCATCTTTAACAGCAAAACCTGTCTTCCCCAGCTAAACTATTCCTTCCTTAGAATTAAACAACCAAGCCACAGGATTTCGAGGTTGTCTTCTTATGCAACATAAATCCTCACCTCATCTTTAGGCCTTTATATAGCTCTGATGTACAATATGACAGTGACTTTTTATATACCTAAAAATACAAGAATTTGACACCACTACTAGAAGATTTAAACCCTCGGCAATGTCGCCAAAAACTTGATGCAACCTTTAATATGCAAGAATTTATGAACCCAGGTTTATATATTTATAATGATTTTGTAAAGTCACAATTTCAAAAGCAAGTATACATATCGCTCAAGCAATACAGGGCTCTGGTGGGGTCCCGTTTATCGATCCCACGGGGAAGTGAGGTAAAAGTGGTCCTTAGTCAAATCCTAGTCTGCTACAATTAGTCCTTAGTTTGGAATGTCAATTAAAATGATGTTTTATCTAGCAACTACTCTTAAATGCAAGTGTTAAATGTAAAGATAGTAACTGTAACTAAATGCAAATATTAATTCTAAAGATAACCCTTTTTGGTGAATTGGTATGGAGAATTTTGAGATATGAAAAACTACTATTCTTATGTAATGAATTGGATAATGTAAAAGAAAGAGATGCATTAAATATTGTATGTGCCAAATAGAAGCAATCCTATTCTTTACCCTTTGGTCTAGGCATTAAGAACATTGACTAATCCTATGCTTGTTTACTGAATCCGTGGCTAGGCTGGGAGGATACCGGCTCTCACTTCGGAGCTCCCACGTTCCCCTCACCTGAGGGCTAACATCTCCGCTTCAGTACTCAAACAATAGGACCGAATTGGGGATTTTAGTCTGTCACCCTAAAATCTCCAATTCTACGCCCATCAAAGTATATTTCCCTATTTATTTGCATTCAACTCCCATGAACTTAACCATCCATGAAATCTGAATGTGGTTCTACTTTTTTGAGAATTACACAGCCCTCTCAGCTCTTAATGCAATTACAACAAATTTTAACACTACAACAAGCCTTTATTATAATGTAAATAAAGTTCAAGTAAAAACCATCACATTGATAATTAAATCCACTTCTAACATGCATCACAAAATCCTAAACATGAATTCTACTCATTACAAAAGAAAAGTAAAATGAAAACAATGACATAATCTTCTCATGCCATTATTTCCAAATAAGAAGAGAGAGTAAGAGAAGCCCATTACAAAGCACGAAGAAAACACAATGGGAACTTCATTTAACCAAAGCAAATCCACTAGATAAGTGTTTACAAAAATCAAAAGAAAATGAAGAACACAATACTTAGCTTTTTCCCTTTGAAATAAATACAAATATCTCTCCCACAAAATCTCCCGCCGATCCATGCAATGCTAAAACATCTCCTTACAAATTCTCTCAAAATCTCCTCTCCAATCTCTCCAGGGTAGAAATCTACATTTCTACTCCTATTCTTAAATCCCCTAACTTTCTCCACACTTTTCCTAACATTCCTCTCACACAAATTCCCCTTTTTCTAACCTAAATTTGTTCTTTTAAAGTGTAGGGACGAAGTTTGAAGAGTTACCACAAGAATCCTTTCAAAAAGCGGCCAAATACGTTGAATTTCGGCCCATAACCGCCAAAAGTCGGTTCATAGTCGGGCGCCGTCGGCGGGATTGAGGCTGCTGTCGGCGAGCTTTTCTGCCATTTTTTGGTCTTCTCGGGTAAATCTTGCCGTCGACACCATTTTGGCGCAGTTGGCGAGCAGACTGCGTTCTACACCGTTTCGCTCTATTTGGCTCCGTTTTACCTCCGTTTCGCCCCATTTCAGTTGCTTTGTGTTCCTAACAGATAGCCCTACAAAATAAGCATAAAAAACATTTCTTTAAAGTGTAATCTTATTTGAAAATATGCAAGAAGTGTAAAAGAGATTAAACATCGAAAGACTTATCGAAAGGTGACAGAGCAAAATTTCATTTCTTGCTCGTTTTTGCTCCAGTGTAAAAGTGATTAAGCATTGAAAGACTTATCAAAAGGTGACAGGGCAAAATTTCATTTCTTGCTCGTTTTTGCTCCAAATTGCACCGTTTTTGTTTCTTTTCGCTCAAATGACTATAATTCATAATACCTGCAATAAAACATCAAAAATACCCTTCTTTAAAGTGCAATATCATTAAAATCAGTGTAAAATAGGTATGAAAATCTCAACATATTTCCTTTAAAAGTGCAATATCATCAAAAACAGTATAAAATAGGTATGAAAATCTCAACATATTTTCCTTTGGTTACAATATAAGCCCTAACTCGTCTTAAGATTCTGAGGTTGTCGTTCGTCACGACCTAAATCCTCACATCTTCCAAGCTATTTCTGTGTGTATGCCCTAAAAAATAAAATCTACAGGATAAAACACTTAAATAACTTCTCCTCAAAACTGAAGCCAAAACATACGATAGATTGGGAAGTCACCGAAGTTCTCCTTCGGATTCAAGACATCCCCTAGTTCTTCCTCCTTTAGATTCCAAAGACAAAAATGCCCAAGACTTGAGCCAATCCCATTTCACATCTCTCTGTCCGATCACGTTGAACATTCCTATCCTTTTGAAACCCTTGAAGATAATATTTCCTGATTTTTATCAAAAGTTTTCTTAGGTGGCTTTGGTCATTTAAGATGTAATTAACTATAGGGGCTTTACCTTATATGAAACTTTTCTAAACCCAGCTTAATATAAATCATATTTAATTCTTCATATTAAATAGCGGAAATTGTCAGCAAATAAAACAGTTTCACAGATCAAACGGATGTCATACATTTCTTAGTTTATTTGATCGAGTCTCACCCTCAAGTCTTGTGTTTATCCTTTGGGATAGATACAAGGTTTGAGGTACAGCGCTCTTTCATTTAAACTATGAAAAATATGGGGTTAGTTTGATTTCATATTTTTCTAAACTTAAATCTTAAAATGTCCTTCCAAAGCGGGCGACGAGATTTCGATTCTGGTGACCGACAGCTTCTTATGGGCAACTCCCCCAAGCTAAAAATAGTGTCGACAAGTTGCAAGCTACAAAATCTTATCAGAGTATTTGTGTCACCAGAAAGATTGGATGCAAAAGGAATTATTGTGGTTGGTCTCAACTTTATGTGATAAATCTTCCGAGGACCTATATTTCTTTAAGAGGAATTTAGTACTTTAAAAAATTGGCAATAAAGAAAACGGTTATAGTCACACTGGAACAAGTGGATTGTAAAGAATTGTGTCAAGAGAGAAATGATTAAAGAAAGGAAAATGATATTATCAACTTGCAAAATTTTCCACTATGGAAATCACTAGACTTTAACAAATTTTCGCTTTATATTACTAAAGGAAAAGAATACCCTTAAGAAAAAGGTCAGCAGTAGTTTTCCAAATTTGGGCTTAATGATAGGATTGCTTTAGGACATGTAAAGAGTAAGTTTGGGGTAATTTATTTGACTGAAATATGTGATGAAATCCTAGCATGTTCACCTTTATTTTTGCATATTTTGTAGTGATAAAAATAGTGAGAAAGTTATTTTTATCTGATTTGTCTAGGTAACAATTTTGATGCTATTCAAGAATGAAAATGATGAATTTAAGTTAATAAAAGTGGAATATGGCCCAATGCATGCACGCACGCACATCCTAATACTCTTGGACTAAGCCAACGAACCCATGTCAAATAACCAGCTCAACCACACCTTGATAAATCACTCGTGTCTGCTTTGGGGCGCCCCCTCACCCTGTCATTACAGCTCTGGCGCACCCATGCCGACATTGCAGTGCTTCTGCATCCTTCTTGTTGAATATATTTTTGAAGGAATCTTCTAGTATTTACTGAGCTTCCTCTATATGTATTGTTATAACGACGATTCTAAGGCAACTTGGATGATTGAAGGCTAACTTTAGAGAGGAAACATTGTGAGAGAGAGTTCTCCCTTACTGTTTTGTTCCTCTTTTCATGTTAAAATCTTAAGGGCTATCTTTTCCTTCTTTTTTTCTCCTTCATTCTTGTTATTGTTGAGAGATTATGTTTGAGAGAGGGACTTCTATTCTTGTAGAGGGAACAAGTCTTTCTTGTATGTTTTACAATTATTTTCTTACTACAATGATGATCTACAGGGAGTTCTTTTATGTGGTTTTCTATACTATACGTGGCTAAATCCTCTTCCACATGTCTGTAATTTAGGGTTAGTAGTTTTTCCATGATCTTTCAAGAAGTTTTCTATGTAGCAATCTTTTAGCAGGAATTTCTTCATGTCGTTCGTTAACATTCAAGATTTCATTTACTCCTTATCTGGTCATTTAGGAAGTCAAAATATTTTGCGATCTATGACTCCTGCCTGTCCCAAAAGACAAAAAAATATTTTAATCACAGAATATTGATATAATAGGCATATTCTAATAGTGTTTTGTAACATAGACAGAGGATCGTGAGAATCCTTGGAAATGCCATGAGGTTAAGCTAAACGTAATTTCATTACTTTCTGATTCTTCTTCTGATGTAGGCGTAAGCACATGAAGAAAATTTATGTCGGGTTGATAAGTATCACGTAGGAAAACATTAAGGAAAACCATGAGCCACCATGACACCCAAGTCATTGAGGCACGGGTCTAATCCCTCCTAAAGAATACCAATTTTCTCTCGGCTTTCCATTTTCTGCCTTCTTCGATCGTGATTTGTTTTATGTTAGGATTTTATGATTTAAACCCACTGTTATGATCACACTAATCTAGGTTTTGATAGTTAGTAAACTAAAGATTTTTCCAGTAAGAATAATTGTTAGGTCTTTCTTGCTGTGATCGATACACGGAATATGGTACCACATATTACTAGACATGTATACTTCTGTCATTGACCGACTTACCTCACAGTAGCTTTTCAGCCATTACATTATGATGCTAATCAACCTCTACGACAGAAACATTGGACGCAAATCACAATGAAAGTTTGCATCGTCAAAGGGTGAACATAAATTCCGTAGTTAATATTTACATATCATGAGTTGTGTCAAAGCTAACTAACGTCAATAATGTCAGATGCTAATGTCGATCAAATTTGTTTGTGAGAAATGCAGTAGATGTCATTTGTATTTGCTTTGCACCTTTTTTTTGTGTACTATTTATCCGACGCAAATTTGCCTCTAATATTATTTTCCATCGGATTATTAACATACTAGCATCGAAAATGGCCAACACTAATATGAAAAAATCTTGTATTGAAGTGCTAGTTGATCAATTTGGATACTTTTTGGTGACTAATCAATAATTAATAAAATATTATTTTATTCGATAATTACATTCACCATTAAGCACTAAAGACTAAAAAAAATAATTAATATAAGACAATTTTTCTCTATGAAATACAATTCCGGTGAAAAAAAAAAGTTCCCACGAAAATAAGATTGTTTTATTTCTCTTAATTAATGATTGCTTCAATGTTTAATAAAATTTGAAATGGGAGGAATCCAAGGAAAGATTACTTNGAGGATGCACCTAGGTGTATATTTTTAGCTGAGGATATCCTTCTCGTGGATAAGAAGAAAGACAAAGCCCTGGAAAAAACTTGAATTATGAAGGTCTACATTGGAGTCTAAAGGCCTTCATTTGAGTAGAGCTAATACTGAATACATGGAATGTAATTTTAGTAGTAATAGCTCTAGTGATAGAAGTGAAACTTTGGATGATCAAATTATTAAAAGGTGTGAAGGATTTAGATATCTCGGGTTTGTTGTTCAAATCGATGGTGATATAGATGGGGATGTTAGTAGTAGAGGTCAAGTTGGTTGGTTGATGTGGAGGAATGATTCGTGTCTTTTGTGTGATAGAAAAGTACCGCTTAAACCTTAGAGAAAATTTTTAGAAGATGTTGGTGAGACCAGCAATGCTCTATGGGGTTGAATGTTGGCCTTTAATTGAGAATCTCAATACTAAGTTAAGTGTTGAAGAGATGAGAATGATTAGGTGGATGAGTGGATTTNAACTTGAATTATGAAGGTCTACATTGGAGTCTAAAGGCCTTCATTTGAGTAGAGCTAATACAGAATACGTGGAATGTAATTTTAGTAGTAGTAGCTCTAGTGATAGAAGTGAAACTTTGGATGATCAAATTATTAAAAGGTGTGAATGATTTAGATATCTCGGGTTTGTTGTTCAAATCGATGGTGATATAGATGAGGATGTTAGTAGTAGAGGTGAAGTTGGTTGGTTGATGTGGAGGAATGATTCATGTCTTTTGTGTGATAGAAAAGTACTGCTTAAAACTTAGAGAAAATTTTTAGAAGATGTTGGTGAGACCAGCAATGCTCTATGGGGTTGAATGTTGACCTTTAATTGAGAATCTCAATACTAAGTTAAGTGTTGAAGAGATGAGAATGATTAGGTGGATGAGTGGATTTNAAAGAAAAACAATTAGTTTCCTTTTAAAAAATTTAATACGTCTTCTATTTATACTGCGTAAGAAAATAACTATACCGTAAGAAATACTAATCTTACATAAAGAAATCAATAATAACAGAAACGCATAAAGACTGCTTAAATATTGTTCACGTTCATACAAAAATTAAGTAAAATAACGGGCAAACATATTTCAGCTGATTCTAATTATTGATTATTTTTATATATGATAGTATAACTAATATGATTATTAAGTACTACTTAGTCTTATATAATCATAGCTTTGTATATTGGATGCCCTCTTCTTTGACCAAGTTTTTAAAATCTGAATAAACGCATGTCGATCGTAAAATTGGAGTTTATTGTAAATTGAAGTACAAAACTAAGAAAAAGCTATTAAGGTAATAAATTAAAACAATCACTTTTGCAAATTGTATTGATTTCATTTAAGTTTCTAATCATAAAAAAGTTGCAAATGAAGGATTCATTTATCCAATCGAATTGAAGAAGGATTGAACAATTATTTTCCTATCTATTGAATTAAATCAGGGATCAGCTTTAAGCCCATCTCATTTTGCTTTAGTTATGGATGGTCTTCTTGGATATTTACAGGAG
>JXCR01148929.1:198569-273042 GCA_002079205.1 Phalaenopsis hybrid cultivar
TATATATATATAAATTAAACGTTCTTCCGAAATGGGCAACAGAATTTCGATTCTGGTGACCGACAGCTTCTTACGGGCAACTCCCCCAACTCTTTAGTGCCGACAAATTCTAGCGACTCTATTGGAGATTAGCTTCTCTCTCCATTTAAATCAAGGAATCTCACCAAATTACCTTTCTTCGGTTGACATGCTCCACCGATTTCTTTCTTAGGTGAGTACAGTCAACTCTTTGGGACTTCAGGACCGTCTGTTCAATCACCTTTGAGCAGAGAGGTTCAGGAGTTCATTAGGACTTAATTTTCATGTGGGTTCGGACCCCTAATAGGTGTGTTGGTGGACTAGTTCCGCTTGGGCGTTGTACGTTGTGATGTTGGTCCCGTACTGAGTCCTAAACTTTGCATTTCTTCATCTCCTTCATGTTTGGTTTGTTTTTCTGTGAATCAAGCCAAGTTTTTGCGTCTTCGCACTCATTTAATTTGTTAATTGCAACCCTTCAATACTTTAATCACAAATAATTAATAAATTTGAAAATTAAAATAATAAAAGATATGTCTAGTTCATAAGACAAGTGCGTCAATTTGAGTACTTCTTTCGAAACTGCAAGGCACAGGACATCGCTAACTTTCGAAAATTCTTCAAATAGCAGGGATAATGTCTTCGCCAAGGTTGATCTTTTCTTTTGCCTCTGAAATGGAGTTCGTTGTTAACAGGGATGAACTGCCTTACTTGGCAGTTATTAAATTTGGACAAGGGTTCGATGATATTGGACTCAAGTTTGGAAAGGTTGTCGTCATAGTGATGAAGTTTGAAACAGATAAGACCGTGGAGCCTATTGTACTGTTCAACTTGAAGACTATCAAAGAATTCTCCCCTTCAAAGGTGTTGATTGAAAAGAGCCCTACTAGTGTTGAAAATTTTGTCGTTGGGAGCGTTGAGATTTCTTCGAGAAATATTTTAACTCCTACTACGGATACAATGTCACCATGCCAATTGTTTTGCCGAGTAAGGGAAAAGAGATTCTACATGAGGAAGAGTCAGTTGATGCTTATGCCTCACTACTTTCTGGATTCGACATTGGGTCCAATTCGAAGCCTGCACATTTGATAAAAGCACAGGAAAGGAGGCACGACCAGGAAATTTGGAAAGCCAAACATCCTCGACAATCCCGCCAACAACAGACACAACAATATGGTCAGTATAGCTAGCAACCGCCTCAGGGAGGATCATACCGACCAGAGAATAAGAGGATATCCTTGGCAGAACGATAGAAAGTGATTTATTCCTTCAAAGAGGAAGCTGTGTCAAATATGTTCCATGAATTGCTAAAGGACAAGGATTTAGTCTACCAAACCTGAGAAAGCCACACGAGATCGATAGGGGGGATCATCCCCAATATTGCCCATACCACCAGTTGCTCGGCCACACCATAGAAAACTGCTTTAGCTTCAAGGATTGGCTTGAGAAGAATTTCAAAAGTGGAAATGGAACGATCCCGAAAGAGTATTTGAAAAAACCTGAAAAGGGTTCCATAAATATGATTTTGGTTGATTTAATTAACTTCTACACAACCACACCGGTGCTCAACAAAAGAAATGATATTCTTCAGAAATTCCCAATTGAACCAAAAGTAATAAAAGGGAACTCGATTGACGCTAAGCTAGAGAGACTCCTGACCAATATTGCACAATTATCTGAAGAACAAAGAAAAGATATGAATGATGAAATTTACAATGTGCTAGATTACATGAACGAAAGATTAACACAAATCAATTTCGTCGAGACCCAGGCAGAGTTATCTGCGCGAGACTCTCCATCTTCTGGTGTGGAGAATGCTGCGGATGAGAGGCAAAGGGCCACCCAATAAAGGGATGAACAGATCAATCATTTCGAAAATAAAATTGAAGAATTGACGACCACCGTTATTACAATGCAAAGACAGTCATAATCACCGCAAATGACACTTCCAGAAATGAACCAACCAGAAACCATTCATGTTGCAGATGAAAGAAAAGAATTCACCTCTGATGAGAACAATCGAAGAAATACTCTGTCCAATGTGTCAGGCCAGAAAATGGATTTAAACAAATGGTTAAACAAGTTCGGCAGGCCTTAACCGAGTCTAGGGGCGGTGCATTTATTATAAAGGGTAGACCTTACCCGGAGGAGTTCGATATTGTACCCTACCCCAAGGGTTTTATGTCACCAAAATTTAAGCTATTTGATGGAACTGAAAATCCCAGACAGCACATAACACAATTTCGAGCCAGTTGTGGCAATATAAGAAACAACAAAGCTTTACTCTGTCAACAGTTTGTCAGCAGCCTGTCAGAAGTTGCTTTTGATTGGTATGTCGAGTTGCTCAACGGAACGGTGAAGACATTCAACGAGTTAGAACTGCTGTTTGTAAAAAGATTTGCTGGAGTGCAACATCATGTTTCTATTGGAGATCTCGCGGTAGAAAGACAAAGGCCTAACACGACTCTAGTAGATTATATTTTGAGGTGGAGAAATCTTAGCATGAAGTGTGAGCCTCAACTACAGGAAAAACATGCAATTGAGATTTTACTCAAAAGCATTCATGGACCGATAGCTTTCATGCTTAAGGGACTCAATATCAAGTCTTTCGAGAAGTTACTCGGCAAATCTAGCAATCTGCAAGAAGAAGTCAAGCATATGGATTCTCATGAGGAGTCCGAGAAGTCCAGGATAACCAAGATATTCGAGAAGAAATCTGGGATAGTTGCTGTGGTTAGCAGGGGAGAACGACAATTGCAAATTCAAGCAGAACAACGTCAACAAACCTTCCAACATCCTCGTCAGAATATTCAGCAATCATCTCAGCAGAGACCTTACCAGACATATGAAAGACAAGTTCCGATCATGAAAACTCGATCAAAAGGAATATATTCTTTTAATGATGAAGCAATAAAAAAAATGATCCACAATCTGATTAAGAATCCAAAGTTTAGGTTATCTAAGCAAAGGAAGCCCGACGAGGCCAACAAGAAAGGACATCCGAGATATTGCCCGTACCACAGGTTTGTTGAATACACCATAGAAGAGTGTTGCAGTGTCAAAGACTTGCTTGAGGAGAAGTTCAAGAATGGGGACGTAACTTTCCCGGAAGAATATTTGAAAGAAACCTAAAAGAGGTTCTATTAATATAATTTTGGTCAATCTGTTTGTTCCAACCTAGTCCTATGCAACTGCCAATGAATGAAATGTCTATTAATATGATTTTGGTCGATCAATGTTAGTCTATCCCATCCCTCCCACCGCAATTAATGAAAAGAGAGGGTTTGTTGTTGTTTAGGATTGTGCAATATTTAAAAAAAAACTGATCACCTCGAAGGAAAATTTGTATGTTTTGATAAGACTATAACTTCAACGGAGAATTAAATTAATGTCGTAATATCTGAGTCATCCACTTTAAAGAATTCGGACTGGGTCCTAAGTTGATTTCAAAATAAGATAGTTTGGTTGAAATACGAATAGTTGACTCGGGATATCACGAGCTTTTTAATTTCCTTCCACGTGACTGGGTTCTGACTTTCAAACGAGTTATAATATCCCAGAATTTGACTTAATAAACATTTGAGGATTATTAGGCAAAGGAATTTGAACATTCAAAATCTTTAAAAGAAATATGTTTCACCAGATACAGTAATTCTCAGAAAACAAATGGAGCAAAAAAAATTGTTGTTTGAAAATTATCCGAGAAGAAACTTGAGGTGAGCTTATAATAAAAAATTGGTGTCTAAATTAAGACATTCAAAATCTTTAAATCATTCTCTACCAGATATAATAATTCTCAACAAAACATGGGAAAAAAAGAAAAAGAAAAAAAAAGAAAAAAAAGGATTATGTTCAAAGTTTGAAGCAAAAAAAAAAAACCGAAGCAAAAAAAAAAGTCTCCCTCTGAGAAGAAGTTTGAGGTGGACGTATAATCAAAAATTGTGTTCCAGTTTCCCCTAATTAATGAGACTTAGAATGTTTTCTTAAGGAAATTCTTCTGATATTATACTCAAGAAAAAGTTTAGCGATCTTGAGTCTTTTGGTTGGTTATTAATTGACTCATAAATATCTTTGGTAAGTGAAAAATATTTTGATCACATGACCAAAATTTTTAAATCTAATTAGGCTCAGAAAGAAGGAATTAAAGAGATGACGATGATATTAGAAATTAATGAAAATTCAACCCTGAAGTCATATCCTTCAGTGCCCAGCAAATATAACTTCAATGTCAACTTGAAGAACGTTAGAAAGATTTCTCAAAGACAAGTTCAACAACCTTTACAGAATCTGCAACAAACCAAATGATGACTGCTACAAACAAAGCTACGAACTTGCGACCTCTTCAACCATGGTATCCGTAAAAATAACGCATCTGTTATGTGTAGTTGGAAGAATATAGTTTTGATGATACCTCAAGGATGGGCTATTTTCTACACTTGTCATTTGTCAGTGGACGATACTTCAAGAAACACCGTGCTTCATGTTTCAGAGACAAAGACTCATTCTTAGAAGCTCAGACGTCGTACTTGTCCGAAACTGGGTCCAAATCCTAACAAAAAAAGAAAGAAAATGATAAATTTCTCGAGTTTGCGGTTTCTTACTCTTTGCTTGCGTGGCACAACTACCTTGGTTTGCATCAGTTTTCCTCAGATCCCCGCGAAATTTCACGTTCTGCACAAAATCTCACAAAGTTTCACAATTTTTTCTCACCAATCTCAATCCTTGCGAATTCTACTAATTTCCCATGAATTCAAAACGCAATATTTTAGAAGATGAGGATTTCAAATCTGATTCCGCATTGCTTAGTAATGATTCACCCGATATTTTAGAGGATGAGGATTTCACATCTGATTCTGCATTGCTTAGCAATGATCACCCGATATTTTAGAGGTTGAGGATTCTACATCCGATTCCGCATTGCTTTAGGTTCTCATCATATTGCAATCTTTCAAATCAAATCTAGAGGTTGAGGATTTCACATCTGATATCGTGTTGCTTTAGGCTCTCATCCTATCGCAATCTTTCAAATAAAATATAGAGGTTGAGGATTCTACATCCGATTTCACATTGCTTTAGGTTCTCATCCTACTGTAATCTTTCAAATCAAATCTAGAGGTTAAGGATTTCATATCCAGTTCCACATTGCTTTAGGTTCTCATCCTATTGCAATCTTTCAAATCAAATCTAGAGGTTGAGGATTTCACATCTGATACCGTGTTGCTTTAGGCTCTCATCCTATTGCAATCTTTTAAATCTAATACAGAGGTTAAGGATTCTACATCCGATTCTGTGTTGCTTTAGGTCTCATCCTATTATAGTCTTTCAAATCAAATCTTGAGGTTGGGATTCTACATCTGATTCCGCGTTGCTTTAGGTTCTCATCCTATTGCAATCTTTTAAATCAAATCTAGAGGTTGGGAATTTCACATCTGATATCGTGTTGCTTTATGCTCTCATCCTATCACAATCTTTCAAATAAAATATAGTGGTTGAGGATTCTACATCCAATTTCGCGTTGCTTTAGGTTCTCATCCTATTGCAATCTTTCAAATCAAATATAGAGGTTGATGATTTCATATCCAATTCCGCGTTGCTTTAGATTCTCATCCTATTGCAATCTTTCAAATCCAATCTAGAGGTTGAGGATTTCGCATCTGATACCGTGTTGCTTTAGGCTCTCATCCTGTCGCAATCTTTCAAATCAATTATAGAGGTTAAGGATTCTATATCCGATTCCACATTACTTTAAGTTCTCATCCTATTGTAATCTTTCAAATCAAATCTAGAAGTTGAGAATTCTACATCCGATTTTGCATTTCTTTAGGTTTTCATTCTATTGCAATCTTTCAAATCAAATCTAGAGGTTGAGGATTTCACATCCGATACCGTGTTGCTTTGGGCTCCCATCCTATTGCTATTTTTCAAATCAAATATATAGGTTGAGGATTTCACACCCGATACTGTGTTGCTTTAGGCTCTCATCCTATCGCAATCTTTCAAATCAAATATAGAGGTTGATGATTTCACATCCGATACCGTTTTGCTTTAAGCTCTCATCCTATCACAATCTTTCAAATCAAATATTGAGGTTGAGGATTCTACAACCGATTCCGCGTTGCTTTAGGTTCTCATCCTATTGCAATCTTTCAAATCAAATCTAGAGGTTGAGGATTCTACATCCGATTCCGCGTTGTTTTAGGTTAGGTTGAGGATTTCATATCCGATACCGTGTTGCTTTAGATTCTCATCCTTTCGCAGTCTTTCAAATAAAATCTAGAGGTTGAGGATTTTACATCCAATTTCACGTTGCTTTAGGAGCTCCTCCTATCGCAATCTTTCAAATCAAATTCAACAATATTCTAGAGGTTGAAGATTTCACATCTAATACTACGTTGCTTTAGGAGCTCCTATTGCAATCTTCCAAGTCAAATCCTGACATAAATCCGAAACCTACACCTGAAGCTTGATAATCTGAGGTCCACCATCTAATCCCCAACGAAAACAACTGTCATTCAATTCTACACTTTATTCTAAGTATGTTGGCTTAGGCGTTTGCGTTGTTTTTTTTAATCGTTTTGGTCAACGCCAATACGCGCGGTGTGCTCGTCCGGCACACCGCATCTATTAGTGGTCCATTTGTTGACCTCATTTTTAGTGAGGTTTAGTTTTCTCTTAGGATTTAGGGTCTAGCTTTAGGATTTTTCATTTGACTATCTTAGACCCTTAGAAATGGAACCCACCTCATTTTAGAAATCTAAACTGCTTCTATACTCTTCTAAAGTTCCGCATGGGGTTCTTAACCTCTAGCACATAAGAGGTTGAAACTAACATGAGGGAACTCAAAAGGAGTCCCTATAGGACCTTTAAGCCTTAATGTTGCGTCTTGCACAATTTTTACATTCGCGCGCACAAACTTCGCGATTCGTTTAGTCGACACGATTAAATATCACAATTCACTTTGCTTGCACCGTTATCTGTTAATAACTTGAATAAACTTTTGAGACGATCGATCGCAGGTCAAAATTTTATGGAATTTGAAGTTTGACGCGTTTTTTACCCAAATGTCAACGAGGTCGTCTGGACGATCCCAGGTGACAAAACAGACCTAGCCGATACGCCCGGAATGTCAAAATTACATAGGGAGGACACCCATTTTGTTGGGAAGCCACGCACGAATAAATTGCACAAAATTTGACACTTTTTGAATAAAAAAAAAAGAAAAAAGAAAAAAAAAATATTTTTTAAATTCTTAAATCCCTAAATCCCCTTCCTCTTCCATCGCACGCCTCGCCTCCCTCTTCCTCTCCCGTTCGCACGTCTCACTCCCCCCTTCCCTATTAATCGCGAGCCCTAGCCCAACCAACCGAGCCCCCTCTTCGATCGCGAAGCTTCGACTCGAGGTCCCCTCCTCGTACGCCTGCCGCCCTGCGAAAAGCTTTCACCTACTTCCTCTGCCGTGCTCTGGCTTTCCCCTCCCACGCCTCTGTGATTCTTGTCGTTTCTCTTGGCTCGGCTCACCGCCCAGGTAAGTGAAGGTAACTCCTTCTCCTCCCCCTTCGCTATAAAAACCCCATTTGGGTGGTAGGATAGGGGGTTGGCCAAAAATTTTGAAGAGAGTGGAGGTGCTGCCAAAATTTCCTCTCATCTTCTTGTAGGATTTTCTTTTATTTGTTCATTACTTGTGTGCTTGAGGCCTTCTTAGAAGTGCTATGGGGAACTTTCAGGGCTGGAATTTTGGTGGAGCTTACTTCCTTTTTAGAACTTTCGTTTTGGGTTTTATTGCTTTCATCATTTTTGATTTTGTGGTTAGTTGAGGTAAGCTCCCTATAATTTTCTTCCTCTTTGGCAATTTGATTTTGGCAAGCTTCGTATCATGAGAGTTCTTCTTCTTATTATTTACATAACTATGAACTTACTTGCAAAAATATGAGAAGTGTGATACCCTCTCTTATGTGAAAATTTAAAAGTTGTTACTTGGAATTCGGGAGTCTTGCTAGTTTGTTTCGGGGAACTCTTGATACATGTCACTTAATTCCTGTGCTTTTACACTTCTTTCATTTAAATTTTAAACATTTACATGCATACCACCCAATTCTTATATATTTACATATTTAACACCCAAACTTCAGGTTTTACATGCATACCACCCAAGTTCCTCACTACTTTCTAAGTTGAAATGTTGAATTCTCCTGTGGATTGGCATTAATTATGATTGGCCTATTTGCAATGGGGTATTGAGCAATGTTATCCCATGTGGAGGCTGATTCCTTATTTCCCCACATCTGACTTGCTGAATCAGTGGTTGCGTTTTGTTATTTTGAAAACAGGAGAGCAAGCTCAAAAGAATTTTTGCTTGCATGGGAAACTTGCATTCATGCTGCTCAATTCTTTTCATTTAGAGCAAAATAAAAGAATGGAGCTTTTCATATATGCCACCCATTATTATGTTTTACATGATTATCACATAAATGCTTGAAGTTTACACACATACCACTCAATTCTTATGTGCATGGTCTGATTTTAGCAAGCTATTTAGAACATTTTAAAAACATATTTTGCGGGCTGAATTGTTTCAGGTTAGAGCTTATAAAAACGTGTTTTGTGGGCTGAATTGGGTTCAGTTTTGAGCTTTTCAAAATGCCGTTTTTATGGGCTGAAATGACTGTATTTTTGAGGGCTTTTAAATGCATCTTTTGGCGATGTTTTGGCAAAGTTTTTTTAGCTGCCGTTTTTGAGGTTATAAGATTATTTGGAAATTTATTCTCTGTCAATTTCATGATCCGAAACATATAAATTATTGGGAATTGAAGGTGCCGCATTGGGCTTTGGAAAAGGTTTACATGTGATACTTGTGCGGGAATTATGAAACTTCGAGGAATTTACTCTCTGAGTTGTGATTTTGGAAAGACTTAAAAGTGTATTTCTTTACAATACTTAGGGTTCACCCTTTTGAAGCATGGGAGAATTGATTTATCATATGCAATTTTCGGATTTAAAACTTGTCACTTTTGAAACACTCATGAATGAGGCCATGCAAGCTTGTTTTTCACTCATTTCATTAACGCTTCATATATATAACATCAAGGCTTCAATTTAGCACATTTTCCATCTCACTCCATGCTTTAACATTGTTTGAAAGTGGCTAGTTCATATGGAAATGTTTTGATGAACTTACGTACAATTTTCGGATTTGGAAATTGTCATGGTTAAAACACTCATGTATGAGGTCATATATGCTTGTTTTTTATATATTTCACTACGCTTTCATATACATAACACCTAGGCTTTGTTTTTTTGCACACTCTCCAACTCATTTCATGCACAAAAGAGGTTTTTATCAATCTATACTTGCAAAAAATGAAGAATCTGCACTTGGGATGTTACATTGGATGAACCTACTAGGGCTGTCAATTTGGCTCGTTGTTCGTGAACAGCTCGTGTTCGGCTCGTTAAGCAGCTCGTGTTCGNGAACCTACGTCATGTTTACCCTTGCTTAGATGAAAAATCTGTATATATATGATTAGGGGGAGTGAGTTTGGATCATATTTATGTTTGCTTGAATGCAAAATATGCATTTATACAATTACTTTGGGATGATTTACTCATGTACCCATACAAGTCATCATGGTTAATGTGTGTTAGAAGAGAGGAGCTTTGGTGGATAAAGTCTTATGTTGGAATGATTATTTTTAAAATACTTGTGATGATTTATCATTGCATATGTGAGAGGACTTTGACTCATTGAAAAGTATAGAAAGTAAAGGTGAATTGGGAGAGCTTAAAATGGTTTTTGAGGCCCCCATTGTGCTTGCATAGGGGCTCGGTTTTGACCATTCAATGGCTCCAATTTTCCCTGCTGAGGGGCACGGCTCTGGTGGCTTTCAAGTCATATTTAGCAAGTCGATTTTGTGGCTTTCGAGTCGCATTTAGCTAATCAGTTTTGTGGCTTTTGAGTAGCATTTAGTGAGTCAGTTTTGTGGCTTTCGACTCTCATTTAGCGAGTCATATTTAGTGAGTCAATTTTGAGGGATGGCCCACCTCCGTTACGTCATGTTTTAGGCGGTATCATTTCCTCCTCTCTCTCTCTTCCTTGCCTTCAGTCCTTTGTTTCTCCTTGCTTCTTGGCCTACGTCACGTACCTATGTAGGACGTATTGGTGCGCATGTATAGCACTCTTGCTATATGTGGGGTCATCAAGCAAGGCTGTAAGTGGAGTGTGTGAGGTTAAGGACGGTGATAAGATTGCATTACAGAGATTCGGGTCCCTTAGAATAGTATCTCCCAACTCAGAGACCCTGGCGAGGGTAGAGTAGGGAATTTTTACAGATACTATTTGCCCAGGATTTGAGTTTCTACCGCCGGCGGTCTAAAGTTGCTAGCAGTCCTAGTTCGACTGGGGTATTCAACTTGTGGATCGAATTATTTAAAAAAAAAAAATAATAAAATATATATATTAATACATTTGAAAAATTCCAAATCACAGCCACTACAAAACAACCTACTTACCTACGGCTTTTACTTGCATGTAGTCCAGACTGAAATGTCTGAAAAATTTTACAAATGTCCACGGTTGGCTACTCGAGTCGGATTAGGGTTACCTTCTGCAGAAAGTTAGTCTAGTAATCAGTTCTTATGGTTGTGGTCTACAACACAGCTTTGAGTCCTCACCACCAAGCTTACGGTTTTCTTGAACTTGTAGTCCATTCTGTTGTTTTCTTCGTTTTTGTTCTTTCTTTCGGATTTTCTACAAGTTTACGTCTATGGATTTATTCGGATTTCCTACAAACTTTGTTTTGTTTCAGATTTATAACGGAATGTTCCTTTTCGACTTTTTTTTCGATATTTTGATTCTTTTATTTCTTTTCTCCTACACACATTACACACACACACACTTGCCTAGTGTAGTTTGCTTATTTTATCTTTCAGTGTATATTCTTCTGCCGGATGTACAATTTTCACATTAGCACTACATGATTTCATTGCACATTAACATGGTTTTCTTTTACACTCTCCCTTAGATTAGGATGCCAGTAGCAGCTCCTAGGTGGTACCCACGATAAATTGGTGACTTCACATTTTACATTATTTCAACCTTAAACAACTTAAATACTAAATTAGATGCTACGAAAAAGAGCTTGGAGCTAGCGTTGTGGGTAGCATGACCATCTTCAACAGCAAAGCATGTCTACATCAACAAAACATTTCCTTAGAATTAAACAATAAGCCATAGGATTTCGAGGTAGTCTACTTAGCGCGACATAAATCCTCACTTTATCTTTTAGACCTTTCATAGCTAGACTGTGCAATTTAAGCCCTAACTCATTCTAAGTTCCGAGGTTGTTGTCTGATACGACGTAAACCCTCATATCTTCTAGGCGACTTGTGTTACTGTGTCAAACAAGTATAAGCTCTAATTAAATAAAATTGGTAAGATGAAACATCAAATAACATCTTCTCAAAATTGAAGCTAAATAGTAGGATAGTTTGGGAAGTCACCGAAGTTCTCCTCTGGATCTATGACCTCCTGTAGTTCTCCTCTTTTGGATTTCTCAAGAATATTCTGAATTTGAGCGTTTCCCATTTGACACTTTTTGGTTCGATTTCGTTAAAAAGTCCTATCTTTTTGAGCTCTTTGAAGATAGTATGCCCTGATTTTTATCGAGAGTTTTCTTAAGTGACTTCAGTCATTTAAGATGTAATTAACTATAGGGAATGTCCTTATAGGAAGCTTTTCCAAACCTAGCTTAATATAAACTCTATTTAATTTTTTATATTAAAAAGGGGAACTTGTCGGCAAATAAAATGGTTTTCACAGACTAAATGGATATTATATATTTCTTAGTTTATTTGATCGAGCATCATCCTCAAGTCTTGTGTTTATCCTTGGGGATATATACAACGTCTGAGGAATAATGCTCTTTCATTTAAACTGTGAAAAGTATGAGGTCAGTTTGATTTCATACTTTTCTTAAAACTTATATATGTGTAAATTAAACGTCATTCCGAAGCGGGCAACATAAATTCGATTCTGGTGACCGACAGCTTCTTACGGGCAACTCCCCCAACTCTTTTGTGCCGGCACATATGTAAAACTAGAATGTAAAAATATTTAGTATTTAAGTTTAAAAATAATGATTTTTTTATTTATTTCAAGAATAATTGTAATTTGACATGTTAAAGAGACTTAGAAAAATTATATGACAAAAAATATCATAAGAAATTTACTAGTAAGGATGCTAATACTTCATAAATAAGCTCAGAAATGTAATTAAGTCTTTTTCCTTAAGATGATTTAAGTGAAGCCAATTTTTAATTAGGCATCTTCTTAAGCTTCTCCTCACATTTTTTTCGCTCTTCTTTTCTTTTTTTCTTTTTCATTTCTTTTTCTTTTTCATTTCTTTTTCTTTTAGGATCATTTTAAATCATTTCTTTCCCTTTTCATGTCATGTGGGGATTACTATATCTGGATAGCATTTAATGATTTTGAACTCCACCATGCTCTTTTTAAAGCTGAAACCTTTTCACATTTCCTTAGTTGATAAATGTTTCTTAGACTTAAAAAAGATTTTTCATAAAGTATCAATTCTTTCCTTTCAAATATAAATCCAAGGTCTTTAACATTCTCAAAATTACAATTTTTTTATTAGGAAAGAACAAAATTTTATAATCTTATATTAAATATCTCAATTCCAGAATTAATCTTATTATTAAAATTTTTTACTTAAGTTTACTAAATTATTTATAAACTAAAAAATATAGTTATCTCAACATACCATAGGTTATATTAAAATAATTTTTGAAAATATATTTTACTTGAGACAAATAAGGTTTAGTTTTCAAAATATTCTTCCTTCCCTCAAACTTAAATTTTAAATTAGTTTAGATAGTTAAGTTTATAATAAGAAAATTTAAATTTTCTAAGCAGGAGAATAGTACAGGTACAATTAATAAAAACAAGTGCAGAGTAGTAGTTAATTTAATTAAAAACAGATATCTCATGAAAATTTGCAATGTAAAAGAAATACTCTAACATATATCTGGTTCAATGTAAAAGCGAGATAAAAGTAGCAGTGAAAATAAAAGTAGAGAGCAACAAAACATAAATAAACAGTCCAACATAAGATGGATCTAAAAAATCATAACTGGTATAGGATACGAAACAAAACTAATCCTCTTCCTCCTCTTGCTCATCATCAGAATCAAAGGGAATATCTTCATCCATAGATCTGCGAATCTCAAATGGTGTAAATTGTGGACATGTATGAAATTAAGCTGTATGGTCTCCCTTCATGAATTTCACCCTTACCTCATCATAATCATCATCATAGTCACTCTTCCTTCTAACAAAATGTGCCATATGATCAAAAAAATTTTCCATATCTTCCATACGACATTGGATCAAGAACATATCATTATGGTGTTCAAAATATCTTTCATTCAATACATCCCAGTATCCAGATGGAGGTTCAATAGCACTAGAAGTAGATGGTCTAGAAGTAGAAGACCTAGAAGTAGAAGCAGAAGGTGCACCTTGAATACTATCTTTAGATCATCCATATATATCAACATTAGCTTTCCCAATTGGCTTAAGGGGTTTTAAATTCTCTTCCTAATGTTCAAACTTAACTCCAGAGTCTTTACAAATAGTAAATATCAAAGATGGAAATCCAAGACTTGAAGTCATACTTGCTCTCGCAGAAGTATTAATAGCATCAGAAATACGAGTGCCCACATCTATAGGTTTCCTTTCTTGAATGCAGTAATTTAAAATAGTTTGTTCTCTAGTCACTTCACTTAAGTGATTTGAAGGAAGGAGGCGATCATAAATAAAATAATTTCATGCCTTTGAAGTGGCATTGAGCTTGGAAGAAGAAAAATCTATCTTTTAGTCTTTAGTCATTTCAAATCTTCCAGGCTCCACGACCATCAGTCAAATATGTCATGATTTGATCTAACTTTTACACAAACGGAATGAACTCTGAATATAAAAAATTCAATCTTAGGTGGCATACCATATATCACCTTAGTCCTCTCAGTAGGAAAATCCACACCTCTTCCTCGAACAAACACTTCGTCATCATCTACTTCAGGTAAATTTGCATAAAGTTTTATAATCATAGCGATGATGTCAACAATAGTAAATTAACAGAAACTCTCCCATAGACGTGCCACAATTAGATTCTCTATAGCTCTACCAAGTTGATAGAAACTTCGTTCTGCAATAAACTTTCTCAAAGAGGCAAATTCGTTGTAACGAATTTGTGCATTTACAATGAAAAATTTGGCACCATCATAAGATTCTTTTCCTCTTCCCCTCTTTGTCTTAGAAACCATCTAAAATTAATTTAAAGAAAAAAATTCCAACAAATATCAAAATCAAGAAAATAGGCTTCCTACAAGCTTTTTCAAGATAACAAATCGTAGATCCATTGATTTTTCATCACTAAATCAAATATTTTTTCATATTTTTGGTCTCTCCTCAATGTATAAAAAATCCATTGTGAATTCACAAAATAAATATGTGAAAATGTAGATCTAACCTCAAGAAGATGAAATCTGGTGTTTTTGAGCCAAGAAACTTTAAGATTTAAGCTCTATGAAGAACTTTAGGACTGGTTTTTGCGAAAAATTGGATGAAGAAGGAGCTTGGGCGCACAATGGCATGGGTTCTGCTTAAATCTGGAAAAATTTGAGTTTTGGCCAGTTCAGGTGAACCATCGCCTAGGCGCCATGCTGTGCAAGTTGTCTGGCACTTATGCGCCAGAACATGTAGGCGCCAGTTCTGGCGCCTAGGCGCCAGGCGCCAGACCTGAAATTTTTCTTTCCTTAGGTTTTAAGTGTAACATAGCAAGACTAAGCCTTTTAAACTAAAAATTCTCATTAATTTAACACCACATCTCATGTTTATTGTATCCCCATCATATTCTATTTTCCAATTTTGAATTCAAAATCAATTCCAATATTCTAACGTGGGGACTTACACAAACATAACTTTCATTGATAAATTTCAAATAACAGTACAATATCAGTCACAAACATTATTTTAAGCAAATCAACACAACCAAACTAACACACAATTAACAACAAGTAGCACACATAAAATATACTTTACTAAAGTAAGCAAACATAGAGCTCAAACACAAGAATCTTATTCTAGTGATCAATCCCTGTAGATCTCATTCTCTTCACCCTTCTCGAATGCCAAATACCTTCGATCAAATGAGTAGAAGACAATGGCCTGAGGAAATTCTATAGGCTCCTTTTCATCATTACAATTGTTCTTACTATACATGGCTATTTGAGCATCTTGATAACTAGGCAAATGTTTGAATTAAAGCTTCATTTGCCACTCCAATTACTTGTACTGGTGATACATCTCATGGAACTTGTTGTGTAGATTGGAATGTTCCTCTTTAATTTTCCCCAACTTGTTTCTCACCTTCTACAAACTAAGTGCTAAGAATCCATTGAATTAAGTTTGGGTATCATTCCACACAAATTTTTTTCTAACTCCATTCTCTCTATTCTCCATGGAAGCAAGTAAGATCTCTAACTCTTTCTAAACACCTTTTATTGGTCGAAGATTTGAAGGAATGAAGATTAAGGTCGAAGGCTAGGCAGTTTTATAGAGAAAACATGGAGTAAAACTGCTTTGGGGTGGCTTTCCCACATCTAGAAACTATGGCGCCTAGGCACCGATTTCTGGGTCCTAAGCACCAGCATTACAGGTCTCTGGCGCTTAGGTGACAACTGCTAGCGCCTGGTGCCAGTACCGTTGTGAACATTGCTTCGCCTAACATCAAATTTCTTCCATTTCCAATCTTGTTTAATACCTTAAATGGTGTTAAAGAGATGCTACTAAAACAAAGAATAGTCACAATACAACAACAAACAAAAATAAATCAAATCACACCGATAACTATGGGCTGCCTCCCACAAAGCGCTTGGTTTAACATCGTCTGTCGGACGTATTAAAATGTTTTACTTGGATAGACCCAACATCAAAGTCTCTTTCTATCAGGGTTTGTTTTCTCCAATGTAAGGCTTCAACCTATGTCCATTTACATTGGTTATGTGTACAATTTTTTGATCTTTAATCTCTACAACCATATAAGAATAAAATTATGTTACAATAAATATCCCCCCATCCACGTGGACAAAAGTTTTCCGGGAAATAATTTCAATCGTGTATTGTATAATAAAACTTCTTGTCGAGACTCAAAATTCTTTCTTAAAATCCTTTGATCATGCCAAATTTTCATCTTCTCTTTATAAATTCGGGCATTTTCAAAAGATTCATTCCTAATTTACTTGAGCTCATTTAATTGTAATAGTCATTTTTCTCCAGCATCTTTCAAATTATAAATAAATTATTATCGCCTAATAAGCTTTATGCTCTAAATCAACTGGTAAATAACAAGCTTTTCCAAATATGAGTCTATATGGAGAGATTCCTATATGAGTTTTATAAGCAGTCTTCGAAGCTCATAATGCAAAATAAAGTATGTCAGACCAATCAGTTCTTTTAGGATTTACACATTTCTAAAAAAATTTTTGATTACGTGATTTGATACTTCTGCTAATCCACTAGTTTGAGGGTGATAAGATGTAGCAATCCTATGTTTAATTCCATATTTTCTAAGTAATGTGTCCACTCTAAAATTCTTAAAATGGCTTACCCCATCAGTAATGATCTCTCTTGGCATTCCAAATCTTGTTAAGATATTTCTATTTAGAAATTTTGAAACATTCAAAGTAACACATTGACAAAAAGTTATTGCTTCAATCCATCTATACACATAATCCACAACCAAAAAGATATATATCTTTCTTGAAGATTGTACAAATGATTCCATAAAGTCCAAACCTCAAACATAAAAAATTTCAACTTCTAAAGTAAAATTTAGGGGGCATTTCATCTCTTTTAGAAATATTTCTCACTCTCTGACATCGATCACAAGTTTTCACATAACTTTTAACATCCTTAAATAATGTAGGTCAATAAAATCCACAGTGTAAAATTTTTCAATGCAGTCTTATCTTTTCCAAAGTGTCCCCCAAATTCAAGTTTATGACATTTTTGTATAATTTTAAGGGTTTTATTAATTGGTACACATCTTCTAATGACTGAATCACAACATTTCTTATATAAATAATGGTCATCCCAAAAGTAAAACCATGCATCATACATAAATTTATTTTGCTGGTGGCTTGTTAGTTCATATGGTAGAATATTACTAAGTAGTAAATTATATCAGCATACCACGCTATATGCCACTCAGCAACAAAATAGAGTTTTTCATTAAGAAAATTCTCATTTATGTTATCTTATTGTTCTTTTCATTTTCAAGTTTCAAGTCTTGACTAATGATCAACAATTTGATTATGAACTCCTTTCCTATCCACTATCTTAAAATCAAATTCTTGCAAAAGAAGGATTCGTCTAATTAATCCTCATTTCACATCCTTTTTTGACATAACATATTTAATAGCAAAATGAACAGTATGAACAATGCACTTAACTCCAAGTAAATACGATCTAAATTTATCAAAAGCATATACTATTGCCAACAGCTCTTTTTCAGTTGTTGTGTAATTAATTTAAGTTTCATTAAGAATTTTTATTGCATAATATATAACTTTAAAAATCCTATCATATTTTTCTCCTAAAAAACTCCAATAACGTAATCATTTGCATCACACATTAATTCAAACGATTTTTCGTAGTCAGGTGAAACAATGACAGGTGCAACAATTAACTTTTCCTTTAATAAAATGAAAGCTTTAAGATAATCATCATTGAAATCAAACTTAGTAACCTTTTTTAAAAGATGTAAAAGAGGCTTAGCAAGTCTAGATAAGTCTTTAATATACATCCTATGAAATACAACATGTCCTAGAAAACTTCTTACGACATTTATTGAATTTGGAGGTTGTAATTCAACAATAATTCAAATTTTTGCTTAATCCACTTCCATACAATTTTTAAAAATTTCATGTCCCAATACAATCCCTCTTGTGACCATAAATTGACATTTTTATCTACTAAGAACTAAATTTGTTTCTTTACAGCATTTTAGAACTTTTGCTAAATGATCTAAACATGGATCAAAAGAGGTTCCAAAAACTGAGAAATCATTCCTAAACACTTCAATTCCTTTCTCAATTAAGTCACAAAAAATAGACATCATACACCTTTAAAAAGTTTCATGTTCGTTACAACAATCAAAAGGCATTCTTCTAAAAGCAAAGGTTTCATATTGACTTATTAGTCTATCCAAAATTTGGTTTAAGAAAGGTTGTTGCCCTCACTTTTGTTAGAGTTCTAGTTTCCTCCTTAGTAGCATAGGGTCTAGCCATAAGACTTTCCTGTTGACTATTCCTAGATTACTAGAAAAGGAACCCTCTCTATTAGAAATTCTAAACTCTACTTTGCTCAACTTGAAGTTCCACATATTGGTCATAACCTCTAGCACTTAGTAGGTGAGGTCAATATGGGGGAGCTCAAGGGGCATCCCCATAGGACTGCTTGGCCTTAGGGTTGACCCTGGGTGTTAGTCTGGAGCTAGTTCACTCACTCACACTTACTTTCACTCACATCCCACTTATAACCCTAAACCCAAACTTGTTAACTTTGATCCCTTGATCTTTTGGGAGACTCATGTATATGGTCCCTTAGACCCACTAGCCCAAGGCTAAGATCTAGTTCAGACCAGTAAATGAAGGACCCAAAGTAGAGAATTTCATTGGTCCATGGCTCAAACAGGGTGGTTCACTCCTCAAATTGACCAAAATCCTCAAATTGCCCTTAAAGGCCCAATTTCCCCAATTCACCCTAAATGTCCATCAATTTGACCCCAATTCCCCTAAATTTCAATTATAAAGTCAAATTCATCATGATCAAATTCAATTCAAACCAAATCCAAGTCCAATTGACCCACCTTTGAGTCCAATTTCAACCCAAATCAAGAAGCCCCAATTTGGCCTAAAACCAAAATCTCACTCAATTGAACCCCCAAATCCTTCTATTTGCCCCAATTATGCATCAAAAACTCTTTGAAACATCTTCAAAAATGAAATTGAACCCTCAATTGACCTTACTCAGGCTTCAATTTCACTCAATTTTAACTCAAATCCAAAATTCCAAAATTTGCCCCAATTTAGCCATGTGCCCAAATTCTACCAAATTGAATGCCCTAACCTCAAAATTGACGTCCAATTAATGTTGAAAACTCTTCATCATAGCCCTCTAGACCATTTTGAACTCTTAATTTGGAATCAACCCAACTCTAGCCCAACCTAAACATAAGTCTAACCCAACATCTATTAATTTACCAAATGTCCAAATTCCTTCAAATTGAACCTCCAAATCAATTCAAAATCAGTTCAAACCTTTTATAAACTCTTTGTGACAATCATCCATGCAGTATTTTTTAATCAATTGAGTCCAATGTCATGACTAGCCCAACCCAAAACTAACTTCAAGCCATATTGTCCCAAATTAAACCTATGCACCAAAATTCACTAAGCCATTCTTAAGTGACCAAATTACTGACACCACAACCACCAAATGGAGCCTAGTAACCAGATAAGACCCACCTAGCTCACCCTATTTGAGCTTTAGACCAATGGTCCCTTAATTTAAGGGATTTTACCCATTTATGGCCTAAACCAAAAATATCCTCACCCTCATCACTAACCATTAGTGGATAACCATTATAAGCTACCCCTGGCTTACCTAACCACCTCCCATGCTCAAGAAAGCCACCCTAGTTGTTTGAAAACACCAAAATCGAGAGCCCCATGCCTCCATCCAAACCGAATCTCACCTATCTCAACTGAGCAATTACAATTGGATTTGACATTCTTAAACCCTCTACCTAAGCATTGTTTTGCACTTATTTATTGGCCTTGATAGCCACCCTAAACCATTTTATTTAAACCCTCCTCCCATGGACAAAAGGGAGAGTTGGCAAAATCCTTGGAAAAACTCTGTCCAATTGCTTCTAGAGACTCTACAAGAACTCCTCAGCCCAATCCCACGATTTTCCCCCTTCGATTCCCACTGTGAGAGCTCAATTTTGAGTTCAAAATTTTAGCTTGAACCAATAAATATTTCCTCACACCTCCATAGTCCACCAAACTCCAATTAACTGTGCACACACCATCCCCACATTGAGAGGAGTTGATTCCCTAGAAAATCCCCATCACAAAGAGCCTCTAACCTAGCTCTAGATCAACACCTGAAATCAAGTTTGATTGAAATAATACCTATGCATTTCACCAGAGCCTTTGAATTCATCTTTTGTTTCGTTGGATCGAATCTAGACTTCCACAACCATCTGATTGAGGCCTCCCCTCTTAGACAAAGGTATTGAAAATCAACCCTAAATCGAGCTTAATTTGATTCTCCATATGTATTTACTATATTTCATACTGTATAGACCGCATAGATATGCTCTTCCCGAGCATATGAATGTTTAGAAATAAAACCCATGCGATTTGGATGAGTATAGACAAAAATCTTAAGATTTTATTATGAACGGTTCTCGGGATTGGACACTTGGGGGCGATGAAAGAGAGTTGTCTGATCACACTTTTATTCATAAGATGGAGGAGATCAAGCCGGAAAAACCTTTGGAATGAAAAGGAGGGCCGCGTGGCAGCTGAGGTGTCTGTCGGTGCTGAATAGCGGAGCACCATGTGGCTTTTCAAAGTCGCTGTAGGTTGAGACGGCGCCACACATTTAAATAGAAAAATCTTGATCTATTTTATTTATTTAAATACAAAAAATTTAAAAACTCATATTTTTCTTTAGAAAAATCATAAAAGATAAAATAAAAATACATTCTTGTTTAGTGAACAGAGGAGAATAATTGGACTAAAATTAGTAATTATTTGTTAACTCTCTAATTTTTAATGAATTAAATACTCTCTGGAGTATTTTAACTCATTATGATCAAGAATTGCTCACCATGGCTTGAAACAGAGGGGATGCTTTTTAATTTTTTGAAGGTTAGAGGACAAACCTATGTCTCTAACCCTAATTTTTAAGCTAAGATGACTATTTTGACCTATTTTAATTATATAAATTAAAATATCACCTGAAAAATTATGAGAATACTTTTAGTAGGTTTCCTATAGTCAGAGTAGTTTAGGAAAATGTCATGATGATTTGAATTATTTTGTACATTTCTATAGTTAATTAAATGTTTATATCTTGCTTTAATTTATGTAAATTAAATAATGGTAAAAAAATCACAAAATTGATTCCACGTTGTGTATAAAAATCATGTTTACCCAATGTAAAAATTTAAAAATTATTTGACTAAGTTTGAGCATTAAAGTTGATTTTTTAAGAAACATTGTATTTTGTACAAAAATAATTATATTAAATTAAATACACTTGAGATAATTTTGAAAAGTGTTTTTCTGAGTTCCTTGTGATCATGGGCACCTAGGAAAAGTAAAACATATTTTTGAGAAAATACTTGCTTTTTGAGCTTTATTTTGAATTTAAACTATTTAAAAATAATTATTAATCCCAAAGAATGTGCTTGATTGTTTCTTGATCACTTAGAACTCAATAGGATATTTTTTCATAATTTTTTTAAGTTAAAAATAAATTTTTAAAAGTTTAAAAAATGAATTTTCCTTATTTTCCCATTAAAATATCTATAATAAATAAATTAAAAATCTTAAAAACACAAAATTTGTTTCTCTGAGTTCTCTGAACTCAGAGAGGTTTAATAAAAATATAAAGATAATTTTTATAATTAGAACATTATTTCATATTTAATTGAATTATTAAAATTGATTCATAATTAAATAATTATGGTGGGAAGTTAATTCAAAAAAATCATGGAATTTTGTTTAAGTGTTTCTCTGACCTAAGGGGACCTCTAATAATTTTATTATGAATAAAAATTTTATTTAGTATAGTTAAGTAAAATCAACTTTACAAAATGCTACCTTTCTAAATTTAAATAATTATTTAAATTAAATTAAAATTTGAAAACCCACATTTTCTCCTTTGATGTTTTAATTGACCCATGGATAAGGCACTATAAATTCTCAAAGTCATTTGAATTTTGATTAATGAGTTATGAGGTGAAGAGCCCCAAAGGCAAAATGGTAACTTTAGATTTTAGTGTCTTAATCAAAATTTAGGATTAATCAAAGGGGGAAATGGGTAATTTTGATGCTAATGAACGTTTTTGGATGATTGAAAAATAATGGGAAGAAAAGGCATGAACTCACTTGCCACCTTTTCTATAATAAGAACAAAGTTGTAATTTGCTCGATTATTATGACTTGGAAGTCAATCAATATTAAACAATTCTCAATTGATGGGTTCGAGTTAGAAAGATAATATTTCATTTATTTTAAGCCCATAATTGATGACAATGTGATCTTTCAATAAGAATGCATGTCATTTAAATCAAAATGCTGCTTGTTACCATTTCACCTATTGTGATTGTTGAGGGCTTGCTAGTGACCTAGACTTGACATTTAACCTCATTTGATCGGATTTAGAAGATAACATGAATGATTATTCACACCTTTTTACACTATAAGCCCCATTTTAACTGTGGAAACAGAAACCTTTACTTACTTTAACTTTTTTTAGGGGCACCCACCCACATAACTTTTAAATGAAATATCGATTGATTAATTAAGTGCCCTAGCCTTAGGATAAATAAAACATTAAGTTTCCTTGTGCAATGGGATAACCTTAGCTTAACCTTGGATGATTAATAAAATGATATGATAAGTTCAAAATGAACTCAAAATATTTCAAGAAATCTTCAAAGTGGTTCAAGGTCATGCACCGAGCAGTTTGAAATCTCTTGAATATTTTGAACGTCAAATTGAAATTGCTTTATTTTATTCTAAAATCAACCACTAAGAACTTTTGAGAGCTAATAATGTCATAACTTTGGGTTTGGTAGCTCTACCTTCATCTACTCCAGCAATTTAAATTCCTTGCAAAAATTATATACATATTACCAAAGCTAACCTTTTAGGTGGAGGAACAGAAAGAATCAATAGGTACACTTTTAAGTTGTTGCATTGCAATTTACTTTTATTTATTTGCACCTATTGTTTTCTGTTTATAAACTTGCATGTTTAACAACAAAGTCACCCTACATGTCAAAATTAAAACTTTCAGGATATCCACAAAACTGAATCAAAGCAAAACTAAAAATTAAACAAGAAAAAAATTCACTACCACAATAGTTAAAATATTAGACAACTCAAAATTTAATGACAAATAGAACATAAAAAATTAGAACTAAATTAAAACATCTATATTGGAGGATCGGGAATCCCTCGGAGGAGGTAACCTACGGTTGCTAACAAGATTTTCCATGGTTTTAATGACAGTTTGAAACTCATTGAGTTGAGTTTAGTAAATTCATTTAGGCTAAAGAAATCTGACAGAAAATAATGGTGATGGAATGAGGAAACTGCAGGATCCTAACCAGTGTCTCTTTAATCAACTTTAACATCCCTCACAATAATTAAATAATCATAAATTTATGAAATATTTGATTTAGCATCAGGACATGACACATTAGAAAACTTAAACTCGCCACGACGAGGAGCTTGGAGCTAGTATTGTGGGTAGCACGACCATCTTCAACAATAAAACATGTCTAGACCAGCTAAACCATTCTTTAGAATTAAACAACAAGCCATAGGATTTTGAGGTTGTCCATCTAGTGCGACACAAATCCTCAACTAATCTTTAGGCTTTTGTATGGCTCTGCTATACATTATAAGCCCTAATTCGATTTAGGATTCCAATATTGTCGTTCATCACGATCTAAACCCTCACATCTTAAAGGCTATTTGAATGATTGTTTCACACGAATGTAAGCCCTAAATAATAAAATTGGCAGGATGAAATATTTAAATATTTCTCTTTTGAATTGAAGCCAAACCATAGGATAGATAGGGAATTCACCGAGGTTCTCCTCAGGATCTATGATATCCCTTAGTTCTTCTTTCTTTGAATTTCATAATAAATTTTGCAAAGTTGAGTCATTCCCTTTTCACACATCTTTGTCCGATCTCATTGAGAAGTCTTATTCCTTTGACCTCTTTGAAGACAATATCCCCTGATTTTTATCGAGAGTTTTCTTAGGCGACTTCGGTTAACTAAGATGTAATTAATTATAAGGGCTTGCATTTATAGAAAGCTTTAATGGTTCATATAAATAGGGGAACTTATCGTCTTATAAATAAAATGGTTCCGCAGACCAAATGGATGTCATATATTTTTTAGTTTATTTGATCGAGCCTCGCCCTCAAGTCTTGGGTTTATCGTTCGAGATAAATGCATAGCTTGAGGTATAGTGCTCTTTCATTTAAACTATGAAAGATATGTGATCAGTTTTATTTCATATTTTATATTTATATATATATATATATATATATATATATTATTTATAATACGATGGAGGCGGAAGAATGTGCTCTGCTAGGGTTTGGCATTTTTGGTGGCATACATGGTGTCTTCGCTTGGTGAGATCTTTCTTTCTTTGTCTTCTCTTCTATTTAGCCTTGTTTTACCATGCCACCAGCTGTACGATCTTTTGTTGATGCCGTATTAGGTGGAGGAGGTGGTTCGACCCCTCCTTTCACCAAATTTGTTATGCAAAGCTTTTGCGAATCGTTTGTTCTTTATAGTGATTACTCTTTTATCAAAAGATTAGGCAAAAAATCAGAAAATTAACACTTTATGTTACAGAGGAAGAAACTACTATTCTTGCTTCTTCTTGTCAATTAGCTCTTATTGGCAAGTTTACATATGGTATCCCTAAAATAGAATTGATTAGAAGAGAGTTTGAAATGTTAAAGCTTAAAGGTTGGTGGAAGGTTGGCATTATAGATGGGAGACATATTTTCATATAATTAGCTAGTGATGAAGATTATACTCGTCTTTTTGCCAAAAGATTTGTGTGGATTTTAAACAGTATGATGAAATTTAGAAAATGGTCTATTCACTTTAATCCTAAAGCTGAGTTGCCTATTATTCCGATCTCAATATGATTTCCTGGGCTTAAACTTCACTTGTTTAATCATGAAATTCTTTTTTCTCTTGCTGCCGCTTATGGGAAGCCTTTGAAAATGGATCATGCCACTTTTACTTTATCTCGACCTTCAGAAGCACGTATTTTGATGGAAAGAGATATTACACAACCTTTTTGCAATGAAGTATGGATAGGGTCATAGCACCAAAGTTATTGGCAACCGATTGAACTAGAAAGGCACTCACCTTATTGTACACATTGTTTCATGATTGGGCACCAAACCACTTCATGTTTTAGATTGCATCCACAGCATAAAAACACTAATAAAGGCCCTTCTGGTATTTCTATTAAAGCTAAACCTTCTGAAAACCCTTTGAAACTTAGGGTTGAAGGTGAAAAAATTTTGGATGCTAATGATGTTGCAAAAAATTTAGATGTTAATCAGTCTTTACAACCTCTAGCTAATGAGGCAACACACATTTGTGAGATGAACGATAGTCATGAAGATAATGTTTCTTTACATAATTACAATGACCCTAATATCTAACACTTGCAGATGATTAATGTAGCTGATTTGGGTGAACACCCAAGCGGGACTGAGGCGGGTTTAGAGATGCCTATAAATAGTTTGATTGTGGAGAATAATACTAATATGAGACATATTCCACTTACTAGCATCATAGTTCAGTTACCTATGGTTGGTACTACTGTTGATGGAATTGATTTAAACACTTATTTAGCTAATGCTAATCTAACTTTGAAAAATGAGTGGCAGGTGCAGAAAAACTCAAAAAAAAAAGGCTAAACGTAGCATTGAGCTTTCTAGGCTTTATTCTGGCAATACTATACAAGAAGGCAACTATCACTATGATGGGGACCATTTGGTCAAACCTACTAGATCTTCTAGTAGGCTTGGATCACGTCATCATGATTAATATAAATGTATAAAATATTAGGGGAGTGGCGGACCCTAACTCCCTTAATAGGCTTAAAAATCTCTGCAGGGTCCACAAATTACTCATTTTTGCTATTTTGGACCCCTAGTTCATGTTAAGAAGCACAAGATTCTTGATGAGTTCAAGAATTATCATTCATATGCCAATGTTAACAACAAAATTTAGCTTTTTTGGAAGCCTACTGTTACTATCTCTACTGTGGAAGATGAGGAGCAGTATATCCTATCTCAAATTACCTTAGATGATTATCATGGATGTTGCACTTTTGTTTGCTCTAGCTCTCATATAAAAGATAAATTGCTACTCTAGCAGAAAATTGAGTCTATGGGGAACATCATTAATGATAACTGGTTTTTAGGTGGAGGTTTCAACATGATCATGAAGTCTATGGAGAGGAAAGGACATGACAAAGTTGAGCTCTCTTCTATAAACAAGTTCTCTAATTCTATTGCTAATGTAGGCCTATATGATCTGAATTATATTGTGTCCACTTTCACTTATAGAAGAGGATTCCTTTATCAGAGATTGGATCAATTTTTGGCTAACGCTGCTTTCATTAATCATTTTCCTATTGTTAAAGTTCATCATTTGAGTCCTATTACTTCTGATCATAATCCTTCACTGCTTACTCTGGCCTTCACTATTAAACCACCTATCTCTCATTTTAAATTCATAAATGTTTGGATTACTCATGATACTTATCAGGATTTGGTTACCCAAGCATGAAAATTTGATAGAGTTGGAAACCTTTTGTTTATTTTGTGGCAATTACACAAGAAAATGGTTGCTCACCTCACTAAATGGAATTACTAGTTATTTGGTAATGTTCATACTAAAGTTAAGGAGGCCCAAAACTCTGTTGATATTTTGGAGGCACAACTTGAAACTAATACTCATTTGATGGATACTGTTGCACATGCTCATATTGCTCTTTTGGATGCTTTTACCCTTGACGAAAACTTGCTCAAGCAAAAAACTAATGAGTCATCCTTTGTTGCAGGGGACATAAATACTAAGTATTTTCATGCCACTCTCAAACATAGAAGAAATATCAATAGCATATTAAAAATCAAAAAAGGGAATGGGAGTATTTTAACTAATATTGAGGAGATTGGTGATAGTGTTGTCACTTATTTTTCTGAGCTTTTTCAATATTCTACACAAACGATGCCTATTGACTCTTCCTATTTTATTGATGAGTATAACTACATCAAGGATTTATCTTTGTCTTTTCCTCTATATGAGCAAGAAATTCTGAATGCTTTCAAATCTATATGCCCAAATAAAGCTCCTGACCTTGATGGTTTCTCTTCTGTATTCTATATTCAATCATGGGATATTGTTAAAAGGGAGATTTTTCTTGCTATACCGAGTTTCTTTTTTAAAAATAACCCTGGTAAATATTTCACCTCAGCTCTTGTTTTTTTAATTCCTAAAGGTAATGATAAGATTACTTGGGAGAATTTCAGACCTCTGTCTCTCACCACTGTGGTATCTAAAGTCATTAGCAAAATTATCATTAACAGACTACAACTTCATCTATCTCATATTATTATTGAACAGCAATCTGCTTTCATCAAAGGTAGGGATATTACAGATAATATCCTTTTAGCCCAGGAAATGATTGATGAGTTGGACAAAAAAATGTAGAGGGGGAAATATGGTCTTTAAGCTGGACATAAAAAAATCCTTTGACACTATTAATTGAGATTTCAGCATTAATATTTTACAGGCTAAAGGCTTCAAACTGGATTTTTATTCTCTTATCCAGAGGTGGCTTGCTAATAACAGTTACAGTGTGTTGGTCAATGGTAAGGCTCATGGCTTCTTTTCTACTACCAGGGGTATTAAGCAAGGGGACCCTTTATCTCCTACTATTTTCATTATTGCTTTTGACTACTTGTCCAGGCTTATCAATAAGCTTCATCATGAGCACCTTTACTTGCAATTTTCCAATAAATCTAAATTTGTGGTTAGTGGTTAGCCACCTTGCTTATGTAGATGATGCCATTTTATTCCTCAATGCTAGCAAATGTGCCATCAAAGCTATCATGACTTTATTAAAGGATTTTCAGAATATCTTGGGTATGAGTTCTTACTTAGCTAAATGCTCAATTTATTTTGGTAAAAGAGTTCCCTTATCTATTCATGCTTTGGATTCAAATTTTACTGGTTGCATGATATCTAAGCTCCTTATTAAGTATCTTAGGGTTAACAATATGAGAGATAGAACAAAGAAAAATCAAATGGATGAGGTGGTCGAAAAAGTTAAGCTTAAAATCAATGACTATAGAAATACCTTCCTTTCTAATGGGGGTTGCCTTACCTTACTCAAAAGTGTTCTTTCAACCTTTCCCTTATACACTTTGCAAGTGCTTAAAACTAAAAAAAGTACTCATAATCATCTTGAATCTATTTTTAACACATTTTTGTGGCAGGGAAGTAGATCTTCTAAAAGTTGAACTACTTGACAATATACTTGTAAGCCTCATCATGCTGGAGGTTTTGGGTTTAAACCTTTGAAGCATATTATAGATATTAATATGTGTAAGCTTTGGTTCAAATTCAGATTAAGGGAGTCTCTTTAAGCAAGATTTATACACCATAAATACTATTAAAACTTGCATCCTGCTACTGTTAAGTGGAAAGTGGGGGAATCCAGGCTCTGGAAGGCTATTATTGCTGCTAGACATGTTGCTTCACATCTCATTTTTTGGGACATTGGGGATGATAACATTTTGTTGACCTCATTTTTGGTTGAGGTATAGTCTTTCTCTTTAGTAGCCTTGGGTCTAGCCATAAGGCTTTCCTATTGATTATTCTTAGAGAACTAGAAAAAGGCACCCTCACCATTAGAAATTCTAAACTCTTCTTTACTCAACTTAAAGTTCCACATATTGGTCCTAACCTCTAGTAGTTAGTAGATGTGGTCATTATGGGGGAGCTCATGGAGAGTTCCTATAGGGCTATTTAACCTTAGGGTTGACCTTGGGTGTTGGTCTAGAGCTAAGGCACTCACTTCACTCACAATCACTCACTGCCCTAAACCCAAAATTTTTTGACTTTGGTCCCTTTATACTTTTGGGATACTCATGTAGATGGTCCCCTAAATCTACTAGCCCTAGGCTGGGGTTTAGCTAAGACCAGTACATAGAGTACCCAAATGGGGTTTCCATTAGTCCATGGCTTATTTTTGGTGATTAGTTCCCCAATCTTACCCAAAATACCCATCCTGGCCTTTTGCCCCCTAAACTACCCTAAATTACCCAAGTACCATTGAAACCCTAAATTTGGCCAAACTTCCCAAATTTTTCCACAATACCCAAAATTTTTCAAAAACCAATTCAAACCTTTTAAAAACACCCAAATTACCCAAAATCACAAAGAATTGCCAAATTACCAAATACCCATCCTTAGGCCAAAATTAAAAAAATTCTAAAAAATACCAAATATTCCTAAAATATTCTAAATTCTCCCAATTTCATATTTCTTAACTACCACATGATCCAATTTGGCCAATTTGACCATCATTGATTAAAACACCCAATTTACCTTTAAAGGCCTGAATTTCCCCAAATTCAATTCAAATATCCATCAATTTGATCTCAATCTCCCCAAAATTCAATCACAAACTCAAATTCACTCTCAATGTGACCAAAATAAGCCAAATCCAAGCTCAATTGGCCATGCTTTGAGCCCCATTTTGATATAGGTCCAAACCCCAATTCTGGCACAATACCTAATCTCACCAAATTGAATCCATAGCCCCTTCAATTGGCCATGGTTTATGTTTAAAATGCTTTATAAAATTCCTTCACATCAAATTTAACCATCAATTGGCCTTGGTGAAGTCTCAATTTTATTTAATTTAAACCTAGGTTAAAAGCCTCAAATTTTGCCCCAATTTGGCTATGCCTCTAAATTTTACCAAATTGATTGCCTTAGCTCCAAAATTTCCATTTCATTCCTTCATAAAAAAATATTTATAACATCTCCCTTGATCATTTGGACTATTCAATTGAGCCAAATTCAAAGCATAGCTTAGTCTACACCCAAGTCTAGCCCAACATGACCAAATTGACAAAATCTCCAAAATCCTTCAAATTGACCCTCCAATTGAACTCAAAACCCTTTTCATCCTTCACAAAATATGTTCATTACAATAATTCAAATCAAGTACATCATTCAATTGGTCTTAAGGACATGTGTATTCTAACCCAAACCCAAGTTTTGGTCATTTGCACCTACTTAGACCCATGCACTAAATGTGGCATTACCACCCCAAAGTCACAAAATTAATGACTCCACAGCCATTGGTTGGGCCTTAATGACCAAGATAAACCTCAAAAAAACCACCTAAGCTAAGACATGGACCAAAGGTCCCCTAAATCATGGGATTTAGATTCCGTATTTGCTTAAGCCTTTAATATTTTTGCCAAAACTAAACCTCAACTCAGTTAATTGTTGTGATATGTTCCCCTGGGTTCCCTGAGCTCCTAACCACCTCCCGCTGCCATGGACGGCCGACCTAGTTGTTGGAGAAGCCAAAAATGAGGGTCACCCCCTCTCAAACTTCATCCAATTCAAACCTAGAGGCCACCTCACCTAAATGAGATGTTGGAGCCTCTCCGCCCTCCACCTAAGCATCACATTACACCCAAACATTGGCTATGACAACCACCCCTCAGCCATTTTTATAAAAGTTCACCTCCATGGCCATGGAGGGAGTGCTGAAATTTTCTCAGAGAGAGCTTCCCAAATCACTCACAGAGCTTCTTTGAGACCTCCTCAGTGAAATCCAACCATCTTCCCCCACTGATCCTCACTGTGGATGCTCAATTTTGAGCTCAAACTTCTGTCTAAAACCAGGATAGAGCTCAATCCACCTCCACAGTCCACCAAACTTAAATTACTTGTACCCACACCTTCACAACACTGAAAGAAGAAAAAGCCTCATCAAATCCCCCTTCAACAGAGCCCCTAGTATAGACTTTGATCAGCACTTGAAATCGAGCTTGGTTGAATTCATACCTAGACCTTACACCACAGCAAGAGGCTCAATCCCTAGCCTCCTTGGACTCCAACAAACATGCCAAGCATCTCTGATTGAAGCTTCCCTTCCCATAGCAAAGGTATTCAACTCCTCTTCATCCCGAGCCTCTTTTGATTCTCTATTTGCTTGTGCTTAATTTCATGGCATCTTAACTATATAGACATGTTTCTCTAATCTAGACAAGCATTTTAAAAAAAATTAATTCAATTTTTTTGAGAAATTAGGGAGATATCAAGCCTTGAAGATGGACGGTTCTCGGGTTAGGCCTTTGGGGACGATGATGGAGCGCCGTTCGATCAAGTGTGTATCGAATGAAAGGTCAAGATGAAGCTGGACAACACTTCTTTCCATGAACAGCGGGATGCGTGGCTGCTAGCGTGGACGACGGGGTCAAATTGGAGCTTGTCGCGTGGAGCTGCCTAGGATCCAGTCAGCACCGCACGTTTAAATAGATAAATAAGGATTTAAATAATTCAAAAAATGACCCCTAATTTTAAAAATTCATATCTTGGTGTAGAAAAATCAAAAAAATAAAATAAAAATACCCTCTTGCTTAGTGAACAGAGGAGAACAATGTGTAGATAATTTAAAAACCATTTGATGCATGTTTTATTTTAAATTAATTAAACATTGTCTTGTGTCTTTTGATTCTCCATGCATATAAGGCATTTCACCATAGTTTGAATTTTTGGTATGTTGTAGCCTCTGTCAAGGAGAACATTATCTGATGTTTCTAAAGTCAGTGGTGACCTCTAACTAGAGATCCATATTTTTTAAATTTATGCACATTATTTGCTTAAATTAATCATAATAATTAGCATGCTGCTTAGAAAAATCCAAGAAATTTTTTGAAAGTTTACTATGACCAGAGAACCATTAGGAAAATCTCTTATGAGCGAGGTCATTTAAAATGCACCCAATCTTCATAAACCCTAAATCACTAAGATAATTAATTTTGAAAAATATAAACATCAAAATGACATGATTTTTTATCTCTACTATTTTCTAAGATCCATAAAACTCCCCATAAAAATTTTAAAGCATTTTGAGTCCATTTGATGGGCTAAATTGATTTTTCAAGTTGAATATCCTTTTTGACACAAAAATGATTTTTAATGATCAAAATATAACTCAAAAAAATTATAAAAACTTGATTTTGGAGTTCTCTATGTCAGGGTAATTTTATAAAAATAAAATGATATTTGAAATAAAAACTTTATTTTTAGCCTATTTTTAAAAATTTAAAATAATTAAAAATTCATAAAAATCACAAAAATAATAAAATTCATGGAAATATTCTTAATTGTTTTCAAAGCACTTATAAACAATTGAAATTTTTTCCCTAAATAAAGATATGGTATTTTGAAGCTTAAAATAATTTTTAAAAGCTAAAAAATGGATTTTCACTAAAATAATTCCAATAAATAAAAAAAAAATTAGAAAATTATAAAATTTACTTCCCTAGGTTCTCTAACCTTATGGAGATTTTTCAAAAATGTAAAATGTAATTTTTCCCATTTAAAATATTTTTTATTTAATGAATACCCCAGAAACTAAAATAATTCTAATAATTCAAATAAAATTCAAAAATAATGAAATTTTGTCCAAATGGCTCTTTGGTCTCAGTCTATTTCCAATAAAAATTTCAAGTGATTAGGCTTCACCTTGGGTAAGTTAGAAAATTTTCTTTGAAAAATCCCTTTTTTACATAAAAATAATTATATAAATTAAATTAAATTTTGAAAAATCACATTTTCTTTCTGATGTCTTAATTGACCCATGAATGAAATAGGATAAAAATTTCAAAGTCATTTGATTTGAATTTGACAAATTATGAAGTGTTAGAGCTTTAGGGGCAAAAGTGTAATTTTATGAATTTTGCCTTAATTAACATTTAGGCTTAATTCTAGGAGGGAAATGGGCAACCACTGATCTTAATTAATTTGTTTGGGAGACTGAAATTAAAAGGGGATTAATTGGTAGAAACCCAACTCACTTTCCTAATTAAAAGGATAAATTAATAAATTTCTAAATTATTAAAATTTGGTGGTTTATTTAAATTAAAAGAACCTAGGACTTACGGGTATCAATTTTGAAGTCATTAATCAATCAATTTAATACCCTATTTGAGGTTCAAATAAAATTCAAATATTGAATCATGATCACCTAAAACTTAACCTTTTTCAAAATTAATTAAGACACTCACCTAGGTCTTAAGGGCTTACTAGTGATCTAAGTTAAATCAAGATTGATTGAATGAGGATTAGAAAAGAAAACATAGCCAAAATTTAAGACCTTTAAAACACTACAAGCCTAATTAGGATTAAAATTTGGTTAAGTGTTCCAACAACACTAGCTTGCTCCCTTTTAAGGATCTTCATTCACATAATCTTCAAAATTGAATTATAAATGATAATTACCCTACTCTTAGGGGTAGTTAAGAAATCAATGTTCATTGACCATTAGGGTGTTCATAGGGTGAATTATTAAGCAACATAATAAGTTTAAATGAACTCGAGTATTTTCACCAGGTGATAAGAGGGAAACAAGAACCTGCTTTTTCCTCCTAACCTGTTAGATACCTCAGAGGTCTACTAAACTTAATATGCTTTTCTTAACAAAATCATCCTTAATTAAACTCCTAAGGACCCACCAAGATATGACCTAGGGTTAGGTAGGTCCTCAAACTTTACTATCCTGCTTCATTTAAAATGCCCTGACATGCATTTCAAGTTTCAGGTGGTGGAACGAGAAGACTCGCCAGGTACGCTTTTACAGTTTTCATCCTCTTTCTTGTACTTTCATACTGTAGTTTTAATGTTAATACAAACTTGCATGCTAAACAACTATGTCACCCTGCATGAAAACTAAAACTATCAAGATAGCCACAAAACCAAAACCAAAACCAAAGTTAAAATCAACTAAGAACAAATTTACCGCCACAACATTCAAAATATAAAACATCTCAAAATTTAATCACACACATCACACAAAACAGCAATGAAAACTAAATTAAGACGTCTTTATCAGATGATCGGGAACCCCTCAGAGAAGGTAACCTACGGTTGCTAACAAGGCTTCCCACGATTTAAATGAAATTATGGAACTCATTAAGTTGAGTTTAATAAATTTATTTGGACTAAGTGAATCCAATAGAAAATAGTGGTGCTGGAACGAGGGAACTGTGGGATCCTAATGAGTGTCACTCTAGTAAACATTAACATCCCTCATAAAAATTTAAAGAACTTCAACCATTGGTCCACCTGATTGGACATCATAACTTGACACCCTAGAAAACATAAACTCGCCACGACGAGGAGCTTGGAGCTAGCATGGTGTGTAGCACGACCATCTTTAATAGCAAAGTCTGTCTACATCAGCTAAACAAACTTGTTTACTTAGAATTAAATAGCAAAGCCATAGGACTTCGAGGTTGTTTGCCTGGTGCAAAATAAATCCTCATCTCAACATTAGGCATTTGTATAGCTCTGCTGTACAATATAAGCCCTAACTCGTTTTAGGGTTCCGAGGTTGTCATTTGTCGTGACCTAAATCCTCAAATCTTTCAGGTTATTTGTGTGATTGCTTCACACAAATGTAAGCCCTAAATTAATAAAATTGGTAGGATGAAGCAGTTAAATTTTTCTCCTCAAAACTGAAGCCAAACAATAGGATAGACTGGGAAGGCACCAAGGTTCTCCTTCGGATCTATGTCATCACCTAGTCCTTCCTCTTTTTGATTCTATATAAATATCCCAAATTTGAACCATTCCCCTTTCACACCTCTTTGTCCGATTTCATTAAAAAGTCCTTTCCTTTAAATTCCTTGAATATAATATTTCTTGATTTTTATCGAAAGTTTTCTTAGATGACTTCGGTCATTTAAGATGTAATTAAATATAGGGGCTTTCTCTTATAGAAAGCTTTTCTTGAACCCAACTTTATATAAACCCTATTTAATCTTTCATATTAAATAGGGGAAATTGTCGGCAAATAAAATGGTTTCGCAGACCAAACATACGTCATACCTTTCTTAGTTTATTTGATCAAGCCTCATCCTCAAGTATTGTGTTTATCCTTTGGGATAGATACATGGTTTGAGGTATAATGCTCTTTCATTTAAACTATGAAAAATATGAGGTTAGTTTGATTTCATAGTTTTCTTAACTTAAATATCCTTTCGAAGCGGGTGACGAGATTTTGATTCCAGTGGCCGACAGCTTCTTACGGGCAACTCCCCCAACCAAAATAGTGTCGACAGCTTCTGGCGACTCCACTGGGGAAGGATTTTATCTCCATTTAAACAAAGAAAAATAAACTTCATATATCGGTAATGTGCCCATGTCCCTGTTGGACGAAAATTACCCTTCTTCCGTTGACAGACTTTACCCATTTCTATCTTCGGAAAGTACGTCCAACTCTTTGGACTTCAGGACTGTCTGTTTAATCTCCTTTGAACAGAGGGGTTCAAGAGGCCATTAAGGACTCTTTAAATCTTCATGTGGGGTCGGACCCCAATAGGTTTGTTGATGGACTAGTTCCACATGGGCAGCGTGTGTTACTAAATGGGTCCCGCACTGGGTTCTAAACACTTCACATCTCCCTTCCAAATCTGATTTACTATTTTGTAAATTAAATCAAATTGTGTTTTGCTACGCGCATTTTAAAATTTTCTTATATTAATTAAAATTTTCTACTTTCAAATTACCTTTTTACTAAAAATTTTAAAATTCCCACAAACTAAGACTTACCCTGTCTACAGACCAACCTATGTAAATTTTTAGTGCTTGCACTAAAGATTACAAGGTTTTGGTTATATAGCTAACCCCAAAGCTTTCTTCTTTTAAAGCTACTGCAATGGCCTACCCAATGCTGACCTTCTTGTGCAACTTGCCAACAAGCTATGAGGCCCGCAACATTGCTCCCACCATTAGATTCAGAGCTGGATTTGAAGACCTTAAGGTTATCCTCAGGAAGGCTTCGTTCGTCATGATGAAAGTCACCGCTCCAGAAATTCAAGAGTCGTTTGTTGAGTTCAACCTGAACTTTCTTCAAGACTTCCCTTCCTACAAGAAATCCAAGACTACTGTTTCCGTCGTGGAACCCGCCAAACCTGCTGTTCCCGCTTCAAAGGGAGAAGAAATAATGATTGCTGAGGATCCAATTGAAGAATTAGCTGCCCCACCTTCAATGTTTGAAATCGGATCAAGTTCAAGGACTGCACGATTAACTTGAACTCAGAAGAGAAACTGTAGCGGAAGAGTTCGAAGGGCTATTAAAGCCCAGACTCCTGAGGAATAACTTGTCGAGGAAGAGCTTCACCAAGAGGAGTTTGAACTACCATAAATATACCCACTGCTGTGAGGGAGCAAATTTCATCCTTTAGTGAACACTGACAGACACGAGAGTGTCTAGAAGATTGGTGCTGCGTTACCATCACTTCATGGACAGTATAGGGAGAAAAAGAAGTCTACTCCTATCACTCGAGTCAGCTCAGTTTTTTAGAGACTAGCTGTCAAAGAAGGCTGTTCAGTCTGTGAGTTACTTAAACGAGTGGGACATGCAATATCCCCTCAAATGAAGGAAGAGATTTTAAGGTAAATCAAGTCTGCCAAACAAAATTCAAAGGAAAATCAGCTCGTTTGCATTCCGTTCTGGTTCCGCCTGCGAAACAGGGTTGACACTACCGCTATTACTACAGATTCCACCGCTACTGAGGCCACAGGCCGTTGACCAGTAAAGTCAAGACTGGGTCCGAGAAGCCTACCAAGCATACATCACAAAGATATTCCTAAAAAGGAAAAGACAAAGAGGTTACCTGACATTGTATATAGTCTACGCCATGGGGAACATATTTCTCCTCAACATACCGATGTTTCTACTAGGACGCTCCGTCCTAAGACATCATCGTCAAAGAGGAAAGTATGGATACCCAAGGATGCTGCACCGATAGAGTCCAGTGAACCTGCAGGGCAAGATCATGAAATGAATCCAGGGTTTAAAATATTTGAGATCATCGCAAAGATTGCCAGCGAGATGGAAGAACAAGTAGAGGATGTCCAGTAGGGTACTCCAGATCTTAAGATGATTCAAAAATCGATAATCAAAGAAAAAGTTGAAAAGATCAGAGTCGAGATTTCTGAGTTCTGGAACATGGAGTTTCCATCGATGATGATGAAGAAGATTTTGACTATAATGACTACCTGGAAGAAAATTTCATGGATGTCCATGTTATCGAGACCAGGGCCACGGCATGTGGGCATGATGCTCAACCTTCTACTGAAGAGAACATCGTAGATGAGCTGCGCAAGGCTATCCTCCTAAGGGATGAGCAAGTCAGCCTGTTGGAGAAAAGGAAAGAAGAGATGGCTGCCGCCATGACCGCTATGACCATTATTCAATGACAGTCACAAGCACCAAAATTAGCATCTCCAGAAATCAACTAAGCAGAAATCATACATATTACAGATGAAAGAAGAGAGGTTACCTCAGCAAATAGAGATGAGCAACTGAAGAAGGATTCTCCACCGGGTGCCATGCTGGAGAAAGAATTCAAACAGATGGTCGAGCAAGTTCGGGATGCCTTATCCCAATCTAAGGGTGGTGCATTGAGTCTAAAAGGTAGACCTTACCCAGAAGAGTTTGATGCCGTACCTTTCCCTAAGGTTTTTGTATTCCCAAGCTTCAAGATAATTGATGGGACTGGAAATCCCAGACAACACCTAGCACACTTCCGAGCCAGTTGTGGCAATACAAGAATAAACGAAGCTTTACTCTGTCAACAGTTTGTCAGCAACCTGTTAGGATTTGCTTTCAATTAGTACACAAATTTTCCCAACGGATTAGTTAAAACATTCACCGAGTTGGAAAAATTATTTATAAAGAGATTCACCAGAGGGCAACATCATGTTTCCATAGGAGAAGTCATGATGAAGAAAAAAAAGCCCAATGAAACTTTAGTGGATTACATTTTGAGGTGGAGAAACCTTAACATGAAGTGTGAATCTCAGCTATAGGAACACCATACGATTAAGATCCTACTTAAAAGCATTCATGGACTCGCAGTTTTCATGCTCAACGGACTCACCATCAAATCCTTCAAGAAGCTACTCAGCAACGCTAACAGTCTTCAGGAAGAAATCAAATACATGGATTCTCATGAGAAATCCAAGACTACCAGAGTTTTTGAAAAGAAATATGGAACAGTTGCAACTGTTGATAAAGGAAAAAAACCAATAAAGATATATGCAGAAACTCCTCATCAATCTTCATCACAGTAGACTCCGAAACAAAACAGCCAGTCTAACCAGTGAACACCTCAGGGAGGATCATCTCAAAATAAAATAATATCTTTGGCAGAATGACAAAACATTGTATACTCTTTCAAAGATGAAGATGTATCTAAAATATTCAGAAGTCTGATGAAGAAGCCCGAGTTCAAATTACCAGACCCAAGGAAACCCGAAGAGGTCGATAAGAAGGATCAACCAAATTTTGCCCATATCACAGATTATTGGGACATATATTAGAAGAATGTTTCATCTTTAAGGATTGGCTTGAGAAAAATCTCAAAGAAGGAAATATAACAATCCTGAAGGAATATTTAAAAGAACCTACAAAAGGTTCCTTAAATATGATTTTGGCCAAGCCAATCTCTCTAATTAATCCATATACCGGAAAAGAGGGATGGAGTACAACTTGGAATAAGCTCAAGAGGGTCCTAAACCAAATACAGAATTCATCAAAATAATCTTCCGCACATGGCAGAAAATATGGATGGGATACAATTTGGAGCAAATCATCTAAGAAGATGTTAAATCAAATCAGAACGCTTCAAAGCAAACTATGGCTCAGAGTCTTCAGCCCGCTAGACCCAAAATGAAGCTTTTACCACTAGATCCGTCGTCATCAAAGTGAAAGAAAAAGAAGAAAACCATCACAAAGATTGATAGCATGGGGGGTAGGATAGGGGCTTCCTCTACTAGATTGGTTGTCTCGAATTCGGGAAAGAAAATCCTCAAACCTTTGACTTTGTATGATTATCTTTTTGCCCCTCCGGGGTCTGATGAATATAATGATCGTGATTTCAGTTACGTTTTAACTATTTCTAGTGATGACTTAATCGATTGTGACCAATCTAACTCTGATCTCGATTCCTGAAATGATCCTCAAATCATACTTGAGTACGATGGACTCGCTAACAATACAGAAGAAGAAATAAACGATACTACTTATGACAGCATCGGGAGCAAAGAGCCAATCCTCAAACACCACGGCGCACCACTCACCCTAAACTTAGATCTTTCTGACAAAGAAGAAACATCGAAAGATTCAACAATGATACCTCATAAAGAATAAATTATTAAAATAAACTTATAGAGCGGGAAACTATTACCCTCAAGGATATCTCATATAGAAAAAGGAAAACAAATAGTAACTCGAGAAGAACTACCTCCACCTCCACTAGTGGAAGAAACACATGACCAAGGAAAAATTGGAGGACCATATAAATTGGATTACAACGTGTTAGCTCATCCTAGGAAGTCGCCGGCCCGACTAAGCATTTATGACGCTCTGATCCTATCAAAGGAGATGAGAGAAGCTCTAGTCACAGCTTTGCTTGACCCAGAGATCTGTCTAGCTCAGTTGGCCAACACATCATGAGATGAAGTTTGCTCGTTGAAAGAACCGTCAGGGGCAACCTTCACAGATGAAGATTTTCTTCTTGGTACCATCGGCAGATTTGCATTATCTAAAGTTCTGGTAGATCCAAGAGCATCTCTCAACTTGATGAGCCTACGGACATTGGCCTATTTGGACATTGAAGCCCAAGAGCTTACGACCGATAAAATGATGCTAAGAGGATTCAACCAAAAAGGATAAAGAGCCATTAGATCAATCACATTACTTATGAAGGTCGGAGAACTAACAACAACCGCTAAAATTCATATCATCGACGTCGAGACCTCTTTCAATGCTCTACTTGGTCGACCGTGGATTCATGAACACAACATGGTTGCGTCATCTCTACATCAGTGCATCAAATACTGCAAAGAAGGACAAGAATTCTGCATCAAAGAAGATTTGCAACCGTTTTCAATTCATGAAGTAGGTATTCATGAAGATGCTGCTCACTACGCGCCATCAAAGAAAATTGTCTTCTCGCATGAGATTCTAACAAACAAAAACAAAGATTCAGAAAAATAAAAAAAAGAGGCCATTCAACTCCACTTCAACGATCTTCTGCCACCCATCTACATAAAATTGGTGGAGGTTTTTTTAGTTCACGCACCCGAGGTCGAGGTCGGGGACGTGGACGAGAAGAATCAATCTAACTGTTGAACGGACTAGGCCAACCATCAACATTGGTTATGAAGACAGTTCTGAAGATGAAATAATGATAACAAAATAGAGGAAACCTCAATATGAGATATCTTTAGAAGATATGGAGAAAAGTAAATATGAAACAATGTATGAGTGGATTACTCCGATCCTCTCTCAAAAGGTCGAGAGTTTAGAGGTCAAGGAAGTCCATAGTGCTGGTTTAAAACTGATCAAATTTTACCATGCTTATACCTCTACTAATATTAAAAATCATATAAATTTGGATGATGATCCTAATGAATTAATGGAATTGCCTTTTGGTTACTTTTCACCTTAAATATAAAAGTTAATTCAACAGGGACATTTGCCAAAACAAATGCCAAAAGGTAAACTAAAACTTTTTGAAAAATTATCAAGTGTTAAAAGTCGAACTCCAATCTCAAAAGAGCGTCTCAGATTTGGTACAGTGGGACCAGTCGATGATTCAGAATTTTGCATGGTTGTTACTAGTAAATCAGGAGAGGATTGCCTCGATACAAAGGATGACTCTAATGATCAACCAATAGAAGATGCTCCATCAGAATTTGAAGAGGAAATCAAGTCAACTATTGACGAGTTAAAGGAAATTAACCTCGGGACTGAAGAACAACCACGACCTACATTTATAAGCTCTCTACTCAATAATGAAGAATCTTTAGAATTGATCAAACTATTAACATGATTTAAAGATTGCGTCGCCTGGAGTTATGATGAAATACCAGAACTATCAGCAAAAGTAGCAGTTAATAAACTCAGAGTGGACAAAGATATGACTCCTTTAGAACAAGCCCCTAAACAAATGCGCCTCGAAATAGAACAACAATTCATGGCCGAGGTGAAGAAATTAATAAACGCTAACTTTGTACGAGAAGAGCAGTACCCCACATGGTTAGCTAACATTGTTTCAGTCAAGAAGAAAAGTAGACAGATACGTGTCTGTGTCAATTTCAGAGATCTAAAGAAGGCATGTTTAAAAGATGAATTCCCACTGCCAATACAAGAAATGATGGTGGACATCGCCTCAACACACAAGATTTTCTTCTTCATGGATGAATCATCAGGATACAACCAAATCAAGATGGCTCCAGAAGATGCAGACCTCACAGCCTTCAGAACACCAATCAAAATGTTTTGCTATACAGTGATGCTGTTTGGGTTAAAGAACACCGGAGCTACATACCAACGAGCAATGATAATGATTTTTGAAGACCTCATTCACAACTAAGTAGAATGTTACGTGGTTGATTTGGTCATCAAAATTAAACAAAAAATAGACCATTTGTATGATTTGAGGATTGTGTTTGAATGATTATGGTAATATAATCTCAAGATGAATCCCTTAAAGTGTTCCTTTGGCGTTATCTCTGGGAAATTTCTAGGATTTGTTGTTCGTCAACAAGGAATCCAGATTGACATGGATAAGATTAAATCTATCTTGAAAATGCCTCCTCCTAAAACTTTGAAACAACTACGTTCCTTCCAGGGGAAGTTGACATATCTGAGACGCTTTATATCTAATCTTTCAGGTAGGTGTCAACCCTTCTCAACATTAGTTAAAAAGGATGTCAAATTCATTTGGGAAGAGAAATGCCAGCAGGCCTTTGAGGACGTTAAGCAATATTAATGACACCTCCTATTTTGGCAGCCCTTATCCTAGGGATACCGTTGATACTTTATATCGCGGCTTTAGAAGACTCTCTTGGAGTCCTCTTAGTCCAAGTCAACGATGAGGGTAAAAAAATGCACTCTAGTACTTAAGTCGTCATCTAATACCGACGGATATACAGTTTCAACCTATTGAGAAGCATTGTCTGACACTAATTTTTGCTGCCCAAAAGCTTAGACATTACATGCTCTCTCATAAGATTACCTTAATCTCAAAAGTTATTCCATCGCAATATTTGATGACCCGACCAACACTCTCTAGATGTCTAGCAAGATGGTCAATGATCTTATTGCAATTTGATATAACTTTTGTTCCCCTCCGTGCTATCAAGGGATAGTTTCTAGCAGACTTTCGAGCTGCGCACCCACTGCCAGCTGGGTCCCCTCTCAACGACGAACTACCAGATGAGCAAGTACTATAAATGAAATTCTCTATTGTGAAACGCTGGGAGATTTACTTTGACAGTGCTTCATCAGCTAGAAAAGAAAAGGACTCGGTTTGATCTTCATCACGCCAGATAAAGGTATGTTGAGGTTCTCATACCACTTGACAGAATTATGCACCAAAAATGAAGCAGAGTATGAGGCCTTAATTACCGGGTTGGAGTTGGAAATTTCAATGGACAGAACAGATATTACAATCTATGATGACTCTCAACTTGTCATCCAACAAGTCGCTAGACAATACAAGATTCTGAAACCAAGACTAGCAGAATACCACTATTACACGATGAAGCTATTGGAGCAAATTCTCTATGTGATTTTTTATTGGATTCCTCGAGGAGAAAATGTCGATGCTGATGCACTAGCAAAACTCGATAAGGAGCTGGCGTGTCCCCCAGAGGATTCCATTGAAACCATAGTACAAGGAAGATAGGTTTTGTCTTAAATTGACCTTGAAAATCTACACAAGCTTGGAAAAGAGGAAAAAATGATTGTAGTTGCGGATATCAACAAAGATTGGCGCAAGCCAATAATAGAATATTTGCATACTGGAAAGTTGTCGGAAGACAAGTCTGAGGCACATCACGTCACAAAAAGGGCTATGTTGTATGCTCTAGTAGGTGATGTCCTCTACAGAAAATAGTTCGGCCAGATGTGGCTACGGTGCTTAAGCAGAATCAAGGCATGAAATATTGTAAAAGAAGTACATGTCAGATTGTGTGGCGATCACCAGTCAGGGCCAAAGATGAAAATGAAGATCAAAAGACTCGGATATTATTGGCCAGCAATGATGTCCGACTTCATGGAGACAGCTAGAAAATGTCACCAGTGCTAAGTGCATGGGGTGGTCTTGCACCAACCTCCGAATGTGCTACACCCAACTGTTGTTTCATGGCCATTTGAGTGTTGGGGCACGGACATAATAGGTATGATAGACCCTCCATCTTTTAAAGGACATAGGTTTATTCTCGCCGCTACAGACTACTTCTCTAAATGGGCAGAGGCAGTGCCTCTACAAGAGGTTGCAGCACAACATGTCCTCCAATTCTTCAAAAACCAAGTCGTCCACCGTTTTGATGTACAGTGTAGAGTAATCTCCGATAATGCAAAGGCATTCAAAAGTACAAAAATCAACAACTTTGTCAAACGACACAGAATAGATTGAAGATACTCTACAATTTACTATCCCAGAGCAAATGGATTGGCTCAGGCTTTCAGAAAGACATTGGTATAGATTTCAAAGAAAACACTCGATGAAAAAAAAGGAGATTGGCACAACAAATTGCTAGAAGCTTTGTGGGCCTACCGGACAACATTCAGGAATCCCACTCAGTGTACACCTTACATGCTCATGTACGGGTCTGAAGTCGTACTGCCACTAGAAATTTAGACGCCGCCTCTCAGAGTCGCAGTCGCCAATCAACTCATAACAGAAGAAATTAGAAAGCTCAGGCTCGAGGAACTAGAGAGTCCGGAAGGAAAACGGCTTGAAGCACAGCAACATCTGGAACTTTAGCAGGCAAAGATGGTGCAAGCTCACAACAAATTGGTCTGCCCAAGTACATTTAAAGTTGTTGACCTTGTCCTTGTGCTAAAAAAACCTATTCTTGCACGCCGCAAGATAGGTGGAAAATTTGAACCAACATGGGAGGGTCCATTTGTCGTTGAAAAGGTCTACACAGAAGGAGCCTACCAATTAGTAGATTTTCGGGGTGAAAAACCCATGTTGCCAATCAACGAACGATACCTGAAAACATACTACTCAACTTGACGTTGCTTATCACCGCTTGCTTTGAGAATTGTAAAATTTTGATCGTTTTTGGTTTATCTATGTGGCCAAGTCTGTGACCGAGTCCAAAAAATTTTGTAATTAATCTCAATTTAGTGAAGAATTTGGAAAATTACACATTGCAATTCTCTTTTCTACCTTTAAGTTTAAATTTAATATTATACTAAATTAAACAAAATAAATACATAAATAAATAACTTCTTCACCAAAATAAATTAAAATTTTCTTTAACTAAAAAACTCTGTTTTGTTCTTGTTCACGGTAAATTTCAGCCCACTAACATTTTTCCCGTCGTCTGTTGAGAAACGTCAGGCCAGAGGTTGATCTTCGCCTTTAAAGATGGCTAGAATCTTGAACTAAATGAAGAAATGATGCCGCGAGGTGGCACTATAGATTTCAACATGGAATTTAACCAAGTCGGCATGGATTACGAGGGGCCTTTAATGAATTTTGTCAGTCGATGGGAAAAAGAAGGGCTGCCGTCACTACTAAGGGTGGCCACCAAAGACAATGCATCACTGAAAGGAAAGAACGTGATGGTACAACAAGACTCGATGGAGGGGCCAAGCCGTTTAACATCCATGATAGCTACGCCGACTGGAGGCCTAGTCGCTACTGATAATGAAAGGATACCATTTGCTCCGCTACGAAGGAGACAACAAAGAAACGCCAGCTGAGGAAAGAAGAGAGATTTCTTATAAGAAGAGAAGAGATGCCAAAAAGAGGCAGAAAACTTGCTCACTCCTATTCCTGAGGGACACATTTATGATCCGGACATGAAAGAGACCTCCTCCAGCCAGCCTGCTACAGATGAGGAGTCTGAGTTTGTTACAAAGCCAAACATACTACCAGCTTCAGATTATCTGTGTACATGTTACTCTACCTGCAATTCCGAAATTCCTGCACGAGCATCAGCTACAGGGGCATTCTTGGAGTGCCCAGACTACAACGTACTACATCTACAACACTACAACACGTTAGAGGAATATGCATCTACCGATGATGGATCTCAGACCCTTGATTACCTGATAGAGGTAGAGCCATATGTCCCAATAGATGCAGAGTCGTATGTTCTATGGGGTATAGAGTCAAACGTCCTGTTAGACACAAAATCGTACATTCTGTTAGAGCCAGAGACAGCACAAGCTTGGGTTCTCGTTGATGTTAAAATGAGGAAATACCCACGGAAACTGCCGACTCCCAGTACAGTGGAATATTATAAAATGAGAAAAATAAATACAAGAGACTTTGAATTCTACGAAGAAGTACAGGGAGAATTCATCAACATACTGGAGTGATTAGAACTGTATACCAGAGTCTTCTCAGAGACTGACAAACAAAGTATTCTTGACTGCATTTTTGACCTAANCCTAACTCAAAAGTGGGTCTCAGAATTGGTACAGTCAGACCAGTCGATGATTCAAAATTTTGTATGGTTGTTACTAGTGAATCAAGAGAGGATTGCCTCGATATAGAGGATGACTCTACTGATCAACTGCTAGAAGATGCTCCGCCAGAATTTGAGGAGGAAATTAAATTAATGGTTGATGAGTTGAAAGAAATCAACCTCGGGACTGAAGAACAACCCCAACCTACATTTATAAGTTCTCAACTTAACGATGAAGAATCTCTACGGTTGAGCAAATTGTTAACAAAATTCAAACATTGCTTTGCATGGAGTTATGATGAAATGCCAGGACTGTCAGCAAAAGTTGCAGTTCATAAACTCAGGGTAGATAAAAATATAACCCCAGTAAAACAAACTCCAAGAAGAATGCGCCTCGAAATAGAGCAACAAGTCATCGTCGAGGTAAAGAAATTAAAAGACGCTAACTTTATAAAAGAAGAGCAATACCCCACATGTCTAGCCAATATTGTACCTATCAAGAAGAAAAATGGACAAATCTGTGTTTGCGTCGACTTTAAAGATCTAAACAAAGCATGTTCGAAAAACAAGTTTCCACAACCACTACCAGAAATTATGGTGGATATTGCCTCTAAACATGAAATCTTCTCTTTCATGGACAGATCGTCGGGATACAACCAAATCAAGATGACTCCCGAGGATTCAGCACTTACAGCCTTCAAAACGCCAATCAAAATTTTTTGCTACACAGAGATGTTGTTTGGGTTAAAGAATGCTGGAGCAACATATCAACGTGCAATGATGAAAATTTTTGACGACCTCATTCACAATCAAGTAGAATGCTACGTGGATGATTTGGTCATCAAAATTTTTGATGACCTCATTCACAATCAAGTAGAATGTTATGTGGATGATTTGGTCATCAAAAGCAAACAAAAAATAGTCCATTTGTGCAATTTGAGGATCGTGTTTGAACGATTACGATGATATGACCTTCAAATGAATCCCTTAAAGTGAGCCTTTGGTGTTACCTTTGGGAAGTTCCTAGGATTTTTTGTCCATCATCGGGGAATCAAGTTCCACCCAGATAAGATTAAAACTATCTTGGAAATGCCTCCTCCTAAAACCTTAAATCAACTACGTTCCTTTCAGGGGAAGTTGGCATATCTGAGACGCTCTATTTCTAATCTCTCAAGTAGATGTCAGCCCTTCTTGCCATTAATTAAAAAGGACGCCAAATTCATTTAGGAAGAGAAATGCTGGTGGGCCTTTAAGGATGTTAAACAATATTTAATGACACCTCCTATTTTGGCAGCCCCTATCCCAGGAAAACCTTTGATACTTTATACTGTGGCCTTAGATGACTCTCTTGGAGCCCTCTTAGCCCAAGTCAATGACAGGAAAAAAGAAAATGCACTCTACTACTTGAGTCGTCGTCTGATACCGACGAAAGTAAGGTATCGACCTATTGAGAAGCATTGTCTGACATTAATGTCCGCCGCCCAAAAGCTTAGAAATTACATGCTTTCTCATAAGATTACCCTAATCTCGAAAGTTAATCCGTTGTAATACTTGATGACCCAACCAACACTCTCAGAATGTCTAGCAAGATGGTCGATGAACTTATTGCAATTTGATATAACTTTTGTTCCCCTCTGTGCTATCAAGGGACAGATTCTAGCAGACTTTCTCGTTGCACACCCACTGCCAGCTGGGTCCCCTCTTTACGACAAACTACCAGATGAGCAAGTGTTACAAATTGAATTCTCTAGTGCAAAACGTTGTGAAATGTGCTTCAATGGAGTTTCATCAGCTAGAAAGGACAAAGGATCAGACACAGTTATACCAGGCAAAGAATGGATTGGTTTGATCTTTATCACGCCAGATAAGGGTATGTTGAGGTTCTCATACCACCTGACATCGTGCACCAACAACAAAGTAAAATATAAAGCCTTAATCACTGGATTGGAGTTGGCAATCTCAATGGATATAACAAACATTGCCATCTACGGTGACTCTCAACTCGTCATCCAACAAGTCGCTAGACAATACAAAATTCTGAAACCAAGACTAGCAGAATATCACTGATACGTGAAGAAGCTACTAGAGCAAATCCCTACGTGACTTTCTACCAGATTTCTAGGGGAGATAATGCCCATGTCGACGCTTTAGCAAAACTTGCTAAATAACTGGCATGTCCCTCAGAGGATTCCATTGAAATCTCAATACAAGGAAGATAAATTTTGTCTCAAATCAACCTCGATAATCTACATAAGCTCGGAAAAGAAGAAACAATGGTTGCAGTTGTAGATATCAATTGCAGATATCAACAAAGATTGACACAAGCCATTAATAGAATATTTGAACACAAGTCGGAAGACAAGTCTGAGGCACATCACATTACAAAGAGGGCTATGTTGTACACTCTAGTGGATGATGTCCTCTACAGAAGATCATTCAACAAGATCTGGCTACGAAGCTTAAGCAAAGCTGAAGCCCAAAATATCGTCAAAGAAGTACATGTCGGATTGTGTGACGCGTACCAGTCAAGACCAAAAATGAAAATGAAGATCAAGAGATTCAGATATTATTGGCCAGCAATGAAGTCCAACTGCATTGATATAGCCAGAAAATGTCACCAGTGCCAAGTGCATGGGGTGGTCTTGCACCAACCTCCGAATGTGATACACCCAACCGTTTCTTCATGGCCATTCGAGTGTTGGGACACAGACATAATAGGTCTGATAGACCCTCCATATTCTAAAGGACACAGGTTTATACTTGCTACTACAGACTATTTCTCCAAATGGGTAGAGCTAGTGCCGCTACGAGAGGTTACAACACAGCTCGACCTTCAGTTCTTCAAAAGTCAAGTCGTCTACCATTTCGGAGTACCGCGAAGAGTAATTTCCGACAATGGGACATCTCTTAAAAGCACAAAGATCAACAATTTCATCAAAAGTCACGAGATAGATTGGAGATACTTTACAATTTACTATCGGAGAGCGAACGGATTGGCTGAGGCCTTCAACAAGATGTTGGTACAAATTTTGAAGAAAACATTGGATGAAAACAAAAGGGATTGGCACAACAAATTGCTAGAAGCTTTGTGGGCCTACAAAACGACATTCAAGACTCCCACTCAGTGTACACCCTGCATGCTCGTGTACGGGTCTGAGGTCGTGCTATCGTTAGAAATTCAGACACTGTCTCCAAAGTCACTGTTGCCAACCAACTTACAACAGAAGAAAGTGCAAAGCTCAGGCTCGAGGAACTAGAGAGTCTGGAAGGAAAACGACTTGAAGCACAACAACATCTGGAACTTTACCAGGCAAAGATGGTACAAGCTCATGACAAATTGGTCCATCCAAGGACATTTAAAGCTGGTGACCTTGTCCTTGTGCTCAAAAGGCCTATACTTGCACACCGCAAGATAAGTGAAAAATTCGAGCCAACTTGGGAGGGACCATTTGTCGTTAAAAAGGTCTACGCTGGAAGAGCCTACCAGTTAGTCGACTTTCGGGGTGAAAGACCCATGCTACCAATCAACGGACAATACCTAAAGCTATACTATGCAACTTGATACTGCTTGCCTTAGATTGATTTGAAATTTTGATTATTTTGGGGTTATTTATGTGGCCAAACGTCTGTGACCGGGTCCAAAATTTTTGTAACAAAATTAACCTCAATATAATAAAAAAAAGAGTTTTTTGAAAATTACACACCTCAATTTTCTCTTTTCAAACTTAATATGCTATTAATTTAAACAAAATTCATACATAAATAAACGATCACTTCACCAAAACAAACAAAAATTTCCTTTAATAAATATTTTTTTTTGTTCTTGTTCATGCTAAGTTTCATCCCACTGACATTTTTCCTGCCGTCTACAGAGAAATGTCAAGCCAGAGGCTGATCTTTGCCTTTAAAGATGGCTGGAATCTCACACTAAATGAAGAATATGCGCCACAGGGTGGCATTATAGATTTTGACATGGAATTTAACCAAGTCAGCATGGATTACGAGGGGCCTTTATTGAATTTTGTCAGTCGACGGGAAAAGGAAGGGCTGCCCTCACTACTAAGGGTGGCCACCAAAGACAGTGCACACTAAAAGGAAAGAATGTGATGGTACAACAGGACCTGATGGAGGAGCCAAGTCGTTTACCATCCATGATAGCTACGCCGATTGGGGGCCTAGTTGCTGCTGATAATGAAAGGATACCGTTTTCTCCACTACGAAGAACACAACGAAGAAATGCCAGCCGACGAAAATAGAGAGCTTTCTTACGAGAAGAGAAGAGATGCCAGAAAGAGGCAGACAACTTGCTCACTCCTATTCCTAAGGAATACATTTATGATCTGGGAATGAAAGAGACCTTCTCCAGCCAGTCCGCTACGGATGAGGAGTCCGAGTTTGTTACAAAGCTAAAGATACTACCCGCTTCAGATGTTCTGTGTACGGGCTGCCCTACCTGGAATGCCGAAATACCTGCACAAGCGTCAGCTACAGGGGCATTCGTGGAGTGCCCGGACTGTAATGTCCAACATCTACAACACTACAACACATTAGAGGAATATGCATTTACCGATGATGGATCTTAGACTACTGATTACCTGATAGAGGTAGAGTCATATGTCCCAATGAATGTAGAGCCATATGTTCCAAGGGGTACAGAGCCAAATGTCCTGTCAGACGCAGAATCATACATTCCGTTAGAACCAGAGACAACACTAGCTTGGGTTCCTGCTGATATTCAAATGAAGGAATACCCGCAAAAACTGCCAACTCCCAGTACGGTGGAATATTATAAAATGAGCAAAGTAAATAAAAGAGATTTCAAATTCTACGAAGAAGTAAAGGGAAAATTCATCAAAATACTGGAAGAATTAGAACTGTATACCAGAGTCTTCTCAGAGACTGACAAACAGAGTATTCTTGACTGCATTTTTGACCTAAGGGACAAAGGTCGAGCAGGTTTACTTATGGAAAGGACATATTCTGAGCCGAAGAAATGGATGCGAGAAAAAGGGAGGATTACTATCCAGTGTGGCTGCTGCTACAACTTAACAAATGATAGACAAGGGAATCCACATGGGATCCTCAGACACGATCAAGTAGATCCACTACTGCCAATGATAAAGTGGATGATCAAAAAAATGGTTAGATGGAATATTGTGCCTGTTACCAGCATTCCGAATAGTTGTATTATCAATATCTACGACGAGGGTGATTGCATAACTCCACAAATCAATCACCATGACTTCATGAGGCCTTTTTGTATGGTCTCATTCATGAGTAAAAGTATCATCTTATTTGGAAAAGAAATTGACATCGTTGGCCCTGGTGAGTTCAGAGGCTCTGTGGGGATTCCCCTACTATTTGGCTCAGTGTTTGTTCTTAAAGGCAACGGTGCAGACGTTGCCAAGCATTGCATTCCAGGAGTGCGACACCACAGGGTGTCCATAACCTTCCGACGGATGGACGACAACAAAATGCCGCACAGATTTCAGCCAAATCCAGAATTGGAGGAACTACTACCTTACGAGCTATGAGAGGGTTGTACCTCTAAGAGCATGTGAAGGGAACTCTTGTTTTGAAGCATGGCTTAGAAGGTCTGCTTAATCAGGAGCTTGTCACAGCAGGAACAATCAGAGGATTCCTTCCTACTTTACTACATTACAACAATGTGATATGTACCAGAGATGCTCATCCTTATAATATGTACTTGACATGAGATATTTTGGATGTACTTCGATGCATTTCACATATTGTACTTTTTGAGGCGTTGGCCTACACTTGATCTGTAACATTTTGTTAGAACAGATTAATGAAGTTTCGTTCATAAATGTGTCTTTTTGTCAATTGTCTTTTATGCGATGGATAGAAGCCACGAACCACACGTTGGTTCAAAATTACAACGAACAAAGAAAACGACAAACAAAAANTCTACTCGCTACCTGCATTTCAAATAGTTGTATTATCAACTTCTATGATGAGGGTGATTGTATTCCTCCACACATCGATCACCATCACTTCGTGAGGCCTTTTTGTACGGTCTCATTCATGAGTAAAAGTAACATCTTATTTGAGAAAGAAATTGACATCGTCGGCCCTGGTGAGTTTAGATGCTCTGTGGAGATTCCCCTACCAGTTGGCTCAGTGCTAGTTCTTAAAGGCAACGATGCAAACGTTGCCAAGCATTGCATTCCAAGAGTGCGACATAGCAGGGTGTCCGTAACCTTCCGACAAATGGATGACAACAAGATGCCGCAAGGATTTCAGCCAGATCCAGAGCTGGAGGAACTAGTACCTTAGAAGCTATGAGAGGGTTGCACCTCTAAGCACATTCAAAGGGAACTCTTTTTTTGTAGCGTGACTTGGAAGGTCAGCTCAATCAGGAGCTCGTCACAGAAAGAACAGACAGTCAGAGGATTCCTTTCTACTTTACTACATTACAATAATATGATATGTATAAGAGATGCTCAGCCTATAATGTGTACTTGGCATGAGATATTTTGGATGTACTTTGATGCGTTTTGTATATTGTACCTTTTGAGGCATTGGCCTATACTTGATCTGTATATTTTGTTGGAGCAGATTAATGAAGTTTCTTTTGGAAATGTTTCCTTTTGTAAATTGCCTTTTGTGCAATGGATGGAAGCCATAAACCACAGATTCGTTCAAAATTACAATGAACAAAGAACAAAACAAAAAAAAATTTGATGATAATAAAATTAAAATAAAAAAATGTAATAATAATAATAACAAATAAAAAAAATCTCTTTTAAAAAATCAACCAACTAAAATCAAATTTTGGAAACATATTTAAAAAATAATTAATTAAACATGATAAAAACACAAGAAAAGAAAATTAATCTTTTTAGTGGATTCTCTCGATTTCAGAGTTTCTTACTCTTTGCTCATGCAACAAAACTATCTTTGTCTGCACTAATTCTCTTCACATCCCCGCGGAATTTCACATTTTGTGCAAAAACTCGCAAATTTTCACAAATCTTCTTCAACAATGTCAACCTTTACATACAACACATGTCTTTAAAATAAACACTACAAACTTTGTAGAATTCTCATTTGAAATCAATCACTACCTTCTGATTCACCCTTTTGAGGTTGGTCCTTTCCTTCCTACGCTCTCTCTTGAGATTGACCATTACCTGTCAATTCTCATCTTAGAATCAGTCACTACCTTCTGATTCACCCCTTTCAAGGTTGGTTCTTACCTTTCGACGCTCTCTCTTGAGATTGACTCTTACCTGTCAATTCTCATCTTATAATAAATCACTACCTTCTGATTCATTACCTTCGAGGTCGGTCCTTACCTTCCGATGTTCTCTTTTGAGATTGATCACTACCTTTCAATTCTCATTTTAGAATCAGTCCCTACTTTCTAATGCACCCTTTTGAGGTCGGTCCTTACCTTCTGAAGCTCTCTTTTGAGATTGATCACTACCTTTCAATTCTCCTTATCGAATCAGCCCATACTTTCTGATTCACCCTTTTAAGGTGGGTACTTAACTTCCGACACTCTCTTTTGAGATTGATTACTACCTTTCAAAATTCATTTTAGAATCAGTCCTTAACCTCTGATTCACCCTTTTGAGGTCGGTCCTTACCTTCCGACGCTCTCCCTTGTGATTAATCACTACCTTTCAATTCTCATTTTTGAATCAGTCCCTAATTTCTGATTCACCCTTTTGAGGCCGGTCCTTACCTTCCGACACTCTCTTTTGAGATTGATCACTAACTTTTAATTCTCTTTTTTGAATCAGTCCCTAATTTTTGATTCACTACTTTTGAGATTGGTCCGTACCTTCTGACACTCTCTCTTGTGATTGATCCTTAACTTTCAATACTTGTCTTGGGATCAGCCCCTAACTCCTAATTCATCTCTTTTCATGGTCGGTCCTTAACTTTTGACCCTCTTCTAAAATTAATACCTGAATTCCAAATCCCCTTGGGGTCAACACTTACACACTGATTCTCATCCTCTATAAATTCCTGAAATCACATAACTCAAAATCCACTCTCCAATGCCAGCGAGGTCCCTACCTCTTGACTTTGATAAAATATTCACCTTCTATATTCCCCAGTGGAAACAAATAACACACACAACTCTACACATTTCTTCTAATTCTGTTGACTTAAGAGTTTGTATTTGTTTTGTTGATCTTATCGGTCAACACCAATACGCGCGGTGTGCTTGTCCGACCCACCACACCTATTGGGGGTCCATTTGTTGACCTCACTTTTGGTTGAGGTTTAGTATTTCTCTTTAGTAGTTTAGGGTCTAGCCATAGGACTTTCTTGTTGATTATTCTTAGAGAAATAAAAAAAGGCACCTTCACCATTAGAAATTCTAAACTCTTCTTTACTCAACTTGAAGTTTCACATATTGGTCCTAACCTCCTAGAATTAGTAGGTGGGGTCATTATGGGGGAGCTCCAGGAGAGTTCTTATAGGGCTATTTGACCTTAGAGTTGACCTTGGGTGTTGGTCTAAAGCTAAGGCACTCACTTCACTCACAATCACTCACTATCCTAAATCCAAAATTTCTTGACTTTGATCCCTTGATGGTCCCCTAAACCTCCTAGCCCTAGACCAGTACATTGACTTACTTTTTGTGGTTAGTTCCCTAATCTTACCCAAAATACTCATCGTGGCCTTTTGCCTCTAAACTACCCCAAATTACCCAAGTACCATTGAAACCCTAAATTTGGCCAAAATTCTCAAACTTATCCAAAATACCCTAACTTTTTCAAAAATCATTTCAAATCTTTTGAAAACACCCAAATTACCCAAAATCACCAAGAATTGCCAAATTCCTAAAATACCCCTCCTTAGCAAAAAATTCAAAAAATTTCAAAAAATCCCAAAAATTTCTAAAATATTCCAAATATTTCCAATTTCATTTTTCTCAACTACCACATGATCAAATTTGGCCAATTTGACCATCATTGATTAAAACCCCCAAATTGCCTTTAATGGCCCAAATTTCCCCAAATTCAATTCAAATGTCCATCTATTTGATCCCAATCTCCCCAAATTTCAATCCTAAACTCAAATTCACTCTCAATGTGTCCAAAATAAGCCAAATACAAGCTCCATTGGCCATGCTTTGAGCCCCATTTTGATATAAGTCAAAACCCCAATTTTGGGCACACGACCTAATCTCACCAAATTGAATCCATCTTCAATTGGCCATGGTTTATGTTGAAAACTCTTTATAACATTCATACACATCAAAACTAACCATCAAGTGAGCTTGTTGAAGTCTCAATTTCAATAAATTTTAACCTAGGTCAAAAGCCCCCAAATTTGCCCTAAATTGGCTATGCCTCTAAATTTTACCAAATTGATTGTCGTAGCTTAAAAATTTCCATTAAATTCCTTCATTAAAAATCTTTATAACATCTCCATTGATCATTTGGGCCATTTAATTGAGCCAAATTTGAAGCCTAGCCCAGTCTAGACCAAAGTCTAGCCCAACATGCCCAAATTGACCAAATCTCCAAAATCCTTCAAATTGACCATCCAATTGAACTCAAAACCCTTTTTATCCTTCACTAAAAATGTTCATTAAAATCATCCAGATGAAGTACATCAATCAATTGAGCTTAAGGACATGGATAGTTGAATAATTTTTCATCTGGAAAATGTTCATTAATTTCTTTTTTCAAAATAGAGTGGTTTTTCTAACTCAAACCTGGACAAATGATCATCAATTTGATTTTCAGTCCCCTTTCGATCTACTATTTAAAAATCAAATTCTTGAAAAAGATGAAGCCATCTTATAAGTCTAGTTTTAGCATCATTCTTTTTCATTAAGTACTTCATAGCAAAATGATCCTTATGCACTACATAATGAGTTCCAAATAAATATGATCTAAATTTATCAAAAGTATATACTATTGTTAATAACTCTTTTTCAGTTGTTGGATAATTGATTTGTGTTTCATTAAGAGTTTTACTAGCATAGTAAATTACTTTAAAAATCTTATCATATCTTTGTCCTAAAACAAATCCTATAGCATAATCACTAGCATCACACATCAATCCAAAAGGTTTTCCCCAGTTTGGTGAAACTATAATTGATGCTATGATTAATATTTCTTTTAATAAATTGAAAGCTTTTAGAAATTTCTTATCAAAATTGAAAATTGCATCTTTCTGCAGTAAATGGCATAAAGGCTTAGCAATCTTTGAAAAGTATTTAACATATCGCCTCTAGAATCCAACATGTCTTAAAAAACTCTAAATTTCCCTTACATTTGTTGGATAAGGTAAATTAGCGATCACTTGAATTTTAGCAGGATCTACTTCCATACCATTTTTCTTGATATTTGATGACCTAATATAATTCCTCCTGCTACCATAAATTGACATTTTTCCTAATTAAGAACTAAATTATGACCTAATACAATTCCTCCTGCTACCATAATTTAGCATTTTTCCTAATTAAGAACTAAATTTGTTTCTTCACAGCGCTTAAGAACTTTAGATAAATGTTCTAAACATGAGTCAAATTTCCAAACACTGAAAAATCATTCATGAATACTTCAAACCCTTTTTCAATTAAATTATAAAAAAAATATCATTATACATCATTGAAATGTAGCAGGGACATTACATAAACCAAAGAACATCCTTCTAAAAGCACAAGGACCATAAGGACTAGTAAAATTTATTTTCTCTTGATCCTCAAGAGATATTTTTATTTGGTGATAACCAGTATATCCATCCAGAAAATAAAAATATTTTTGCTCAGCTAGTCTATCCAGCATTTGATCTAGAAAGGGTAAGGAAAAATCATCTTTCCTAGTGGCAAGATTTGATTTTCTATAATGAATGCATATTTGCCACCCTATAACTTGTCTAGTAGGTATTAATTCATTATGTTCATTCACAGTCATAGTTACTTCTTCTTTCTTAGAAACGCAGTGAATTGGACTAACCCATGCACTATCTGAAATAGGGTAGATAATTCCAGCCTTAGGAACAAACTGAATTGGACTAACCCATGCACTATCTGAAATAGGGTAAATAATTCCAGCATCTAACCACTTAAAATTTCTTTCTTAGCAACTTCTTTCATAAAAAAATTCAGTCACCTTTTAGGATCAGCCCTGGGTTTGCAGATCTCTTCCATATGAATTCTATGCATACAATTGAAGGATTGATTCTTTTAATATCAGCAATTGTCCATCCAAAGGCTTTCTTAAAATTTTTCAACATTTTCATCAACCTTTCATCTACTTCCATCATTAATTTTGAGGAAATTTTAACTATTATAGTAGAGGAATCTCCTAAAAAGGTATATTTAAAACTTTCAGGAAGTAACTTCAACTTAAGTTCTAGAGGTTTTCCAATTGATAGACAAAATGATTTATCTTTGTCTATCGTGTCAAAAATTTCAAAACTTTCTCGAACATAGTTTAAATCTTCCTTAAAAAGTTCTTCACATCGATACATCAATCTAATTCCTCTTCTTCCTCGTGTTTTAAATCTTTTTCTTCAGATTTTTCTTTATAAGTTATTTTTAAATGGCATTAACTTAGATATCTTATAACATTCATCCTATAATATTCATCATATTTACCTTTTGCAGGATATTTCATTGATCTTCAAATATTGAAATTAACATTTTGATCATTAACGTGCATTATTAATTCGCATTTCTACACATCTATCATTAATCTTCCTGTGGCTAGGAAAGGTCTCCCCAAAATGACAGGTATCTCGTTACCTTCCTCCATATCTAACAAAATGAAATCAACAAAAAAGATAAATTGATCCACTTTCACTAGGGCATCTTCTATAACTCCTTTAGGGTATGTTATCGGAACGATCTGCTAGCTGCATAGTTACAGTAGTAGATTATTTCTCCTAATCCCAATCTTTTGAATATTGATAATTGCATAAGGTTAATGCTTGCACCTAAATCACATAAAGCTTTCCCATAAAATCTGTCTCCTAGTGCACATGGATTTGTAAAGCTACCAGGATCTTTAAGCTTTTCAGGAAGCTTTTTCTAAACTATAGCACTGTACTCCTCACGAAGTGCAACATTCTCATTATCTTCAAACTTCCTTTTCCTATTGAGAATATCCTTCATAAACTTTACATAGCTTGGCATTTGTTCTAAAGCTTCAGCAAATGGAATATTAATTGTAAGCTTCATAAATATTTCCAGAAATCTTGAAAATTGCTTATCCAACTTCTGATGAAGAAGTATATGAGGAAATGGAGGTGGTGGTTTTTACAAATCAATTTTTAATGGAGAAATAGGTCTTTCAGAATCTTTTGGAGCGTCCTCTTTTGATTCTTCAATTTCTTCTCTTTACCTTCAATTTCTTTTTGAACCCTACCTTCCAACTCTCTTTTGCTTCTAAGTTGAACGACTTTTATTTACTCTTTATTCTGGTCTTTTTGACTTGATTCAGTATTACAAGGAAGTGTTCCTTGGGATCTATTACTTAATGAATTTACTATTTGCCCAAGTTGCTTCTCAATATTTCTGATTATAGCTCCTTGACTTTTTAATTGATTTCCCATTTGTAACTTCACTTCTTCTATAGACAACTTCTTCTCCTTAAATTGTGTATTACTGTTGAAACTGAGAGGATAAGTAGATCTATAATTATTATTCCTTTGATTGTTCTAGTTTCCCAATGGGTTTAATTGATTGTTCCCCCATTGCTAATTATTATCAGCCAAATTGTTGTTCCAGTTAATGTTGGGATGGTTTTTCTAACCTAGGTTATAATAATTTGAATATGAGTTATTCTGTTTGTTACTTATAGCATTCAAAGTTTCTAATGACGCTTGAGAATCTAGAATTTGGCCTAATGAATTATCTTCAATCGTGGAAATTGGTTAAGAAAAATTCATTCCAAATTGGTCTAACTTCCCTGAAATTGCAGCAACTTGATTTGCTAACATAGTAAATGCATCAGTTTCATGAATATTGGCCACTTTTTTAAGATTCACTCTCTTATATGGCCTTTGAAAATTATTGGTAGCAATTTCTTCAATTAAAGCATAGGCGTCATGAAATAGTTTTGACATCAATGAACCACCAACAGCGACATCGATAATTCATCTAAGAGATCCAACTAATCCATTAGAAAATGTTTGAATTATTAACCAATCTGATATAGCGTGGTGTGGAAACTTTCTTAAGAGTTCTTTAAATCTTTCTGACGCTTCATAAATTGATTCCCTTCAAACTAATTAAACGATGTAATTTAATTCCCAAGCTTCGCAGTTTTAGATGGTGGAATATATTTAGCAAGGAATTTTTGTGCTAAATCACCCCAAGTTCTGATAGATCCATTGTTGACCTCACTTTTGGTTGAGGCTTAATTTTTCCTCTTTATTAGCCTAGGGTCTAGCCATAGGGTTTTTTCTATTGACTATTCCTAGAAAACTAGATCTGGAACCCTCACCACTAGAAATTCCAAACCCTTCTCTACTCAACTTCAAGTTCCACATATTGGTCCTAGCATCTAGCACTTAGTAGGTAGGGTCACCATGGGGGAAACTCAAGATGAGTCAACCTTAGGACTACTGAACTTTAGGGTTGACCCTGGGTGTTGGTCTGGAACTAGGGTACTCACTACACTCACTACACTCACAATCACTCACAGTCATAAACTCAAATTTCTAGCATAGATCCCTTGATCTTTTGGGATATTCATGTAGATGGTCCCCTAAACCCACTAGCCCTAGGACTATGGTTTAGCTAAGACCACTATGTAGTGGACCAAAAATGGTGTTTCCATTGGTCCATGTCTTGTTGGTGATGGTTGGTACCTCAATACCCCTCTTGGGCCCAAAATTCCATAAATTTCAAAAATTCCCAGAAAATCCCAATAAATCTTAAATATTCTCAATTTCATTTCTCTCAACTACCACATGATGCAATTTGACCAATTTTACCATCTTTAACCAAAACCCCCAAATTTGCTTTTAAGGGCCCAAATTTCCCCAAATTCAACTCAAATGTCCAACAATTAGATCTCAATCGACCCCAATTCCAATCTTAAACTCAAATTAACTTTTTATATGACTAAAATAAACCAAATACAAGCCTAATTTTCCCATAATTTGAGCCCAATTTTGAGTTAGGTTAAAGCCCCAATTTTCACCATATGACCTAATCTCACCAAATTGAACCCATAGCCTAGTCAATTGGCCTCAATTAATGTTTAAAAATCTTTATAACATTCATATACATAAAAATAAACCATTAATTGGCCTTGGTGAAGCCTCATATCCATTTGATTTTGGCCTAAATCCAAAATTCCCAAATTTAGCCCCATTTGCATTGGTGAAGCCTCAAATCCATTTGATTTTGGCCTAAATCCAAAATTCCCAAACTTAGCCCCAATTGATAATTCCACAAATTTCACCCAATTGATTGCCTTAACCTCCAAATTGGCATTCAATTCATGTTGAAAACTCAAAATTCACCCAATTGATTGCCTTAACCTCCAAATTGACATCAAATTCATGTTGAAAAATCTTCATGAGGTCCCTATTGACCAGTTAAAACAATCAATTTGGACTTAGCCCAAGGCTAACTCAGGCCTAGCCCAACATAACCAAATTGATTAAGGTTTAAAATTCCCTCAAATTGACCCTTCAATTGAGCTTAAAACCACTTCCATTCTTCACCAAAGTTGTTTATTATGATCATCTACACCAAATATAAAATTTATTTGGGCCACTTGACATGTATAGCCTAGAACAAACCCAAGTCTTGGTCATTTGCACCCACTTGGACCCATGCACTAAATGTGACCTAACCACCCTAAAGTCACCAAATTAACTCCACCCGAGCCATTAGTTGGACTTAGGGACCAGTCCAAACACCATGAAACCACCTAAATCAAGCCATGGACAAAAAATCCTTCAAATTAAGGGATATTATCTCTAAAAATTCACATGCTTAAGATATCTTTGCCAAATCAAAGCACATTTGCATTAAATTGTTGTGTACATGCTTAAGATATCTTTGCCAAATCAAAGCACATTTGCATTAAATTGTTGTGATGGATTCCTCCGGGTTCCCTAAGCTCCTAGCCACCTCCCCCTGGCCAGTCGACCAAGCTAAGAGCCACCCCCATGGCACCTCACCTAAATAAAATCTAAAGGCCAGCTCATTCAAATCAAATTGAAGAGCTCCTCTGTCATCCACCTAAGTACCACAATGCACCCAAACTTGTGCCCTTAGAGCCACCCCATGGCCAGTTTTATAAAAACTCACCTCCACGGCCATGGGAGGTGTGCTATAAATTTTCTTAGAGAGTCCTCTCCAAAATTCTCACAGATCTTTCTTAAGATCCCGTCAGTGCATTCCAACTATTTTTTCCAACCAATTCTCATTGTCGGAGCTCAATTTTTAGCTTGAAACCTTCCCGGAAACCAGGACGGAACCAATTACACCTCCACAGGCCACCAAACTCAACTTAACTTCACCCACACCTTCACAATAGTGAAAGAAGCCAAAACCGCAAAAAATCCCCCTTTCACAGAGCCTCTACCATAGCTCTAGACCAACATCCAAATCCCGTTGTGATCGTATTCTTACTTAGGCCTTACACCTAGACTAAGGACTCAATCCCTAGCCTCCTTGGACCCCAACGAATGTGTAAAACACCTCTGATCAAAGCTTCACTTCTCAAAGCAAAGGTATAGAACCCCACCTCATCCCGAGCCTATTTTGATTCTCCATTTAATTAAGCTTAATTTAATTGCATGATTATATATGGATATGTTCGTCTCACTTAGACGAGTCCATAGGATCAAACTTGAGGTGATTTGGTTGAGTCTATGATTGAGATCTTAGGGTTTTAGTGTGGATGATATCATGATCATTCTATTGGGGACGATGACAGGGAGCCGTTCGATCGAGTGTGTGTCAAATGGACGGAGGAGATCGAGTCGGACAGCGCTCCAGGACATAAACCCCGGGCCGAGTCAGCAGCTACGTGGATGGCAGCGTCCAACCATAGTGCACCACGCATGCCTTTGGAGCTGCCTAGGGTCTAGTCAGCTTGGAGCTGCCTAGGGTCTAGTCAGCACGCGCGGTTTAAATAGATAAATAGGGCTTTTTCTTATTTATTTAAATACCCCTAACTTAGAAAATTCATAAATTTGTGTAGAAAAATCACAAAAAAAAATACTCTCTTGCTTAGTGAACAGACGAGAATGATGTGAAATAAATTTCAAGTCCATTTGATGCATAAAATATTTGTAATTAATTAAACACTTTTTGGGATCATTTGATTCTCCATGCATATTGACACATCACCTTGGCTTGAAATTTTGACATGTTGTAGCCTCTGTAAGGGGAAACATCCTCTGATATTTCCAAAGTCAGAGGAGGTTCCTATACAGAGATCCATATTTTTCAAAATCTTTCACATTATATCTTTAAAATAATCACAAAAATTAGTATATTAATTAGAAAATCCTAAGAAAATTTTGGAAGGTCCACCATGACTTTAGAAGCCTTTGAAAATAATTTCATGGGTCAATTCAACTAAAATACCCTTAAATTTTACAAACACTAAATCACAAAAATAATGAATTTTGGAAAATATAAACATGTAAATCACTTTATTTTTGATCTACACTGTGATTTATGATCTAGAGAACTCATCATAGAAAGTTCAAAATTTTTTGAGTTCATTTGATAATTTAAATTGATTTTCAAAGATAAATATCATTCTTGACACTTAAATGATTTTTAAAAATCAAAATAAAACTCAAAAAATTATGAAACTTATTTTTTTTAGTTCTCTATGATTAGAAATATTTTATAAAAATAAAATTATATTTAAAATAAAAACTTGATTTTTAGCCTATTTTAAATAATTTAAATTTCATAAAAATCACAAAAAATAAAACTTATGGAAATGTTCTAAATTGCTTCCTAATCACTTAAGAACAATTAGAATATTTTTCTTGACTTTCTAAAGAAAGATATTGAGTTTCAAAGCTTAAAAATATTTTTAAAAAAAGCTAAAAATGAGTTTTCACTAAAATAATTTCAATAAATCAAATAAAAGTCAAAAAATTATAAAATTTGCTCCTGTAAGTTCTCTAACCTCAAAGAAATTTTTCAAAATACAAAATGTAATTTTCACCACCTAAAATATTTTATTTTTATTAAATAGTCCAGAACTTAAAATAATTCTAATAAATGACAGAGATTTCAAAAAATTATGTAATTTAGTCTAAAGGCTTCTCTAGTCTAGATCTAAGTCGTATAAAAATTTCAAAAGATTAGAATTTACTTTGGTCAAGTTAGGAATTTTCTTTGAAAAATCCTATTTTTTCATGAAAATAATTATATAAAATAAATTAAATTCTAAAAAATCACATTTTCTCCTTTGGTGTCTTAATTGACCCATGAACAAGGTAGGATAAAAATTTTAAAGTTATTTGAATTGAATTTGACAAATTATGAAGTGTTAGAGCCTTAGGGGCAAATGTGTAATTTTAGAAATTTAGCCTTAATTAACATTTAGGCCTAATTTAAGGAGGGAAATGGGTAACATCTGATCCTAATCAATTTATTTGATGCTTGAAACACAAGAAACCAATTTCACTTTCCTCATTAAAAAGATAAGTTAATAAATTTCTAAATCATTAAAAATTTGGAAGTTNTCGGTCTACACCATGAGGAGCATACCTTCCCTTGACATACCAATGTTTCTAATAAGATTCCCCGTCCTGAGACATCATCATCGAAAAAGAAGAGGGTATGGGTACCCAAGGTCGCTGCACCGATAAAGTTCAGTGANGGTCTTAAGGGCTTAGTGGCGACTTAGGCTAAATCAAAATTGACTAAATGAGGATTAGAGAAATAAACATAATTAAATCAAACATCCTTAAAACACCACTAAGCCCAATTAGGTTTAAAAATTTGGCTAAGTGTTCAAATTACACTGACTTGCCTCTTTAAGGGTCACTAAGCCCAATTAGGATTAAAAATTTGGCTAAGTGTTCAAATTACACTAACTTCCCCTTCGTACTAAGTCCAATTAGGATTAAAAATTTGGCTAAGTATTCAAATTACACTAACTTCCCCTTCAAGGGAATTCACTCACATAATTTTCAAATTAAATGATAAATGATAATTAACCTATTCTTAGGGATAATTAAGACATCAGTGCTCATTGAGTAATAAGGGTATTTATAAGATGAACCATTAAGCAACATAAAAAGTTTAAATGGAGGCTTTTCACCAGTTGGTGAGACGGAGGCATGGACCTGCTTCCTCCTCTGAACTTGTTGGATACCTCAGAGGCCTATTAAACTTAATATACTTTGCTCAATGAAATCATCCTTAATTAAACTTCTAAGGACTCACCAAAATATGACGTAGGGTTAGGAGAACCACCAAAACCTTATTTTTCCTTTTCTTCATAACTGCCCTCACATGCATTTTTATGTTTCAGGTGGTGGAACGAGAAGACTCACCAGGTACGCTTTTACAGTTTATAGCACCATCTTTCTTGTGCCCTTTTCCTTACATGCTTTATGCTTACATTGTTTCTTTTTATACCTGCATGTATGAAAACAACATAAACTTGCATGTTAACCATAACCATAACCCGAAACCAAAACTAAAATCAACCAAGATAAAATTCACCGCCACAACATTCAAAATATAATACAACTCAAAATTTAATCACAAACATCACACAAAACCACAACTTCAACTAAATAAAGATGTCTCTATCGGATGATCGGGAATCCCTCGGAGGAGGTAACCTACGAATGATAACGAGGCTTCCCAAGGTTTAAATGAAATTATGGAACTCTTTAAGTTGAGTTTAGTAAGTTCAATTGGACTAAATAAATCCAATAGAAAATAGTGGTGCCAGAATGAGGGAACCGTAAGATCCTAACCGGTGTCGCTCTAATCAACTTTAACATGCCCTCATAAAATTTAAAGAACTTCACCAAACCGGTGTCGCTCTAATCAACTTTAATATGCCCTCATAAAATTTAAAGAACTTCAAACATATGGCCACCTTATTTGACATTATAACTTGACACACTAGAAAACTCGAACTCGTCACGACAAGGAGCTAGCATGGTGGGCAGCACGGCCATCTTCAACAGCAAAACCTGTCTTCCCCAGCTAAATCTCCTTCCTTAGACTTAAACAACTAAGTCATAGGACTTCAAGGTTGCTTGCTTATGCAACGTATTCCTTAGACTTAAACAACAAAGCCATAGGACTTCGAGTTTGCTTGCTTATGCAACATAAATCCTAGACTTAAACAACAAAGCCATAGGACTTTGAGGTCGCTTGCTTATGCAACTTAAATCCTCACCTTTTAAACTTAAACTATAGGGCTTCGAGGTTGCTTGCATATGCAACGTAAATCCTCACCTTATCTTTGGGCCTTTGCATAACCCTGCTATACAATATAAGCCTAACTTGTTCCGAGGTTGTCGTTTGTTACGACCTAAATCCTCACATCTTCCAGGCTATTTGCGTGATCATTTCACACGAATGTAAGCTTTAAATAATAAAATTGGCAGGATGAAATACTTAAATTTTTTTTTTCTCCTCAAAACTAAAGCCAAACATTAGGATAGCTTGGGAAGTCACCGAGGTTCTCCTCTGGATCCATGACATCCCCTAGTTCTTCCTCTTTTGGATTCTACAATAAAATGTTCCAAATTCGAACCAATCCCCTTTCAGACCTCTACACTCGATCTCATTGAAGAGTCCTACCGTTTGAAACCCCTTGAAGATAATATTTTCTTGATTTTTATCAAGAGTCTTCTTAAATGACTTTGGACATTTAAGATGTAATTAACTATAAGGGCTTGCCCTTATAAGAAGCATGTTCGAACCCAGTTTAATATAAATCCTATTTAATCCTTTATATTAAATAGGGGAACTTGTCAGTAAATACAAAGGTTTTGCAGACCAGACGGTCGTCATACTTTCCTTAGTTAATTTGATCGAGCCTCATCCTCAAGTCTTGTGTTTATCTTTCGGGATAGATACAAGAGTTGAGGTACAGTGCTCTTTCATTTTAAACTATGAAAAATATGGGGTCAGTTTGATTTCATACATCAACTTCCTTCAAAAACAGGCGAGGGGATTTTGATTCCAGCGACCGACAGCTTCATACGGGCAACTCCCAACAAACTAACCCCAAAATAACATCGACAGCTTTTGGCGACTCCGCTGGGGATGTGCTTTTCTCTCCATACAAATCAGAAAATATTATTTTCACACATCGGTAATGTGTCGATGTCCCTCTTGGACAACCTTCTTCCGTTGGCATACTTTACCCATTTCTGTCTTGGGAAAGTACAGCCAACTCCTTGGACTTCAGGACTAGCTGTTCAACCATCTTTGAACAGAGGGGTTCAGAAGGCCATTAAGGACTCCTTAAATTTTTATGTGGGGTCGGACCCCCAATAGGTGTGTCGATGGACTAATTCCACCTGGGCATTTTCTGCCTAAATTTTTCAGATGGGGTCGGATCCCCACTAGGTGTGTCGATGGACTAATTCCACCTGGGCATTCTCTGCCACTAATTGGGTCCCGCACTCGGTTCTAAAATTTCTTCACATCTCCCTTCCAAATTTGATTTTCTATTTCGCAAATTAAACCAAATCTTGTTGTGTTGCGCGAACTTTGAAATTTTCTTATATTAATTAAATTTTACATATTTTTAAACAAAGATTTTAAAAATGCCTGTAAATTAAAACCCATCCGGTCTACAAATCAACCTCTATTTTTAGTGCTTGCACTAAAGATTACGAGATTTTTGGCCATATAACTAACCCTAAAACTTTCTGTTTTAAAGCCCGTTCCAATGGCCTACCGAACGCTGACCTTTTCCTGCAACCTGCCAACGGACCGCAGCGCCCGTAACGTCGCTCCCACCATCAAGTTCAGAGATGGATTTGAAGACCTCGAGGTTATCCTCGGGAAAGCCCCATTCATGGTAACGAAGACCGCTGCTCAAGAAATGCAAGAACCGTCTGCAGAATTCAACTTGAACTGCCTTTAGGACTTCCCTGCCTGCAAAAAGGCTAAAGCTACTGCCATCGCGACACCCGCCAAGCCTGTTATCCCTGCTGCTACTAAGGGGAAAGAAGTGATGGTTGTTGAAGATCCGATTGAGTGATTAACTTTCCCACCACCCGTGTTTGAAATTGGGTGGAGCTCAAGGACTGTACCACTGACCGGACTCAAAGGAGGAATCACAATAGAAGAGTTTGAAGGGCCATCAAAGCCCAAACTCCTGAAAACACACTCGGTGAGGAGGAGCCTCATCTAATTGAATAGGTGTTACCAGAAATTTATCCACTCCTACGAGGGAGTATATTCCATCCTCTGATGGATACTGATGCATATGAGAGTATCCGGAAGATTGCTTCCACATTACCATCACTCCGTGGACACGGTGAGGAAGAAAGGAAGTTCACTCCTACCACTCAAGTTAGAACAGTTTTCAGAAGGCTTGCTACCAAGGAAGGATATTCTGTTAGTGAATTACTTAAGAGAGTGGGACATGCAATTTCCCCTCATATGAAGAAAAAAATTTTGAAGGATGTTAAGTCCGTTAGAAAGTCTCACAAGTTGACTGAAAAGTCACCTACCCGTATTCCCGTCTGGTTTCGTTTTGGAGACCGAGTTGATACTGCTATAGTCACCACCGATCATACCGTCACCAGGATCGTAGGTCGCCGACCAATTAAGTTGAGACTGGGTCCAAGGATATTACCCATCGTTCGTGCAATCACGGAAAGGAAAACAAGACGGTTACCTAACACTATATCCGGTCTACACCATAGGGAGCATACCTTCCCTCGACAGACAAATGTCTCTACTAAGACGTCCCGTCCTGAGACATCATCGTCAAAGAAGAAAAGGGTATGGGTACCCAAGGTCGCTACACCGATACAGTTCAGTGAGCCTGCAAGACAAGAAATAAAACCAGTACCTGAAATATCTGACATCATCGCGACAATAGCTAGCGAGATGGAGGAACAAATAGAGGATGTACATCAGGGTCCTCCAGATCTTAAGGCAATCAAGGAATTGATAATTGAGGAAAAAAGTTGAGAAACTCAGGATTGAGATTTTCGAGTTAGCTCGAGAGCATGGTGTTTCTGTCAATAGTGACAATGAAGATTTTGATTACAGTGATTACCTGGAGGAGGATTTCATGGATGTCCATGTGATCGAAACCAGAGCTACCACATCTGTGCGCGAGGATCAACCTCACACCGAAAAGAATGCTGTAGATGAGCTGCGTAGGGTTATCCTCCTAAGGGAAGAGCAAGTCAGCCTACTGGAGAAAAGAATAAAAGAGATGACTGCAGCTATGACCGCCATGGCCACCATTCAGGGGCAATCACAAGCACCAAAACAGGCTTCTATAGAGATTAATCAGCCAGAAATCATACACATCACAGATGAAAGAAGGGAGGCTACTTCAGCAGACAAAGATGAACAACCAAAGAAGGATTCTCCATCAGGTGCCATGCCAGAAAAGGAATTCAAGCAAATGGTTGAACAAGTGCAGGATGCCTTAGCCCAGTCCCAGGGTAGTGCATCAGTTTTAAAGGGTAGAACTTACCCGGAAGAGTTTGATGCCGTCCCTTTTCCCAAGGGTTTTGTGACCCCAAACTTCAAGATATTCGATGGGACTGGAAATCCCAGACAACATATAACACATTTCTGAGCCAGTTATGGCAACACGAGGAATAATGAAGCTCTACTCTGCCAACTGTTCATCAGCAGCTTGTCAGGAATTGCTTTTGACTAGTACGCTGACCTAACTAACGGGTCAGTTAAAACATTTTATGAGTTTGAACAGTTATTTGTGATTTATTTGAGAGCGTATGATGGAAAAGCAAAAGTCTAGCAAATCTTTGGTAGACTATATTTTGAGGTGGAAAAACCTTAGCATGAAATGTGAACCTCAGCTACAGGAACATCATGTAATTGAGATTCTACTCATCATTCATGGGCCATTAGATTTCATGCTTACGGGACTCACCATCAAATTCTTCGAGAAGCTACTCAGTAAAGCCAACAGTCTTCAAGAAGAAATTCATGGGCCAGTAGCTCTCTTGCTTAAGGGACTCACCATCAAATCCTTCGAGAAGCTACTCAGTAAAGCCAACAGTCTTCAAGAAGAAATGAAGCACATGGAGCCGAATGAAAAGGCTAAGGTGATCAAAGTGTTCCAAAAGAAATCAGGAGTAGTCGCAACTGTCGACAAAGGAAAGAAGCCGATAAAGATATATGTAAAAGAGTATCGCTAGTCTTTATCACAGTATTCTCAGAAACAGAGCAGTCAATTCAACCAACGACCGCCTCAGGAGGGATCACTTTGAACAGCGGGTAAAAGAATATCAATGTTAGAGCGACAGAAAGTTGTGTATTCCTTCAAGGATGAGGCCATGCCTAAAATATTTAAAAGCTTGATGAAAAAACCAGAATTCAGACTACCTGATCCAAAGAAACCCGGAGAGGTGGATAAGAAGAATGAACCAAATTATTGCCCATACCACCAGTTGCTTGGGCACACTATTGACAAGTGTTTCGTCTTTAAGGACTGGCTCGAGAAGAACCTCAAGGAAGAGAACATTACAATCTCGATGGAGTATTTGAGAGAACCTGAAAAAGGTTCCATAAACATGGTTTCAGCTGAGTCAATCTCTTCGATCGATCTGTATACTGGAACAGACAGATGGAGTACAACTTGGGATGAACTCAAGAGAGTCCTTAATCAAATACAAGATTCATCAAAACAAGCTTCAACAAATACCGAAGAATAATGAAATGAGGTCTGGAGTAGATCGTCCAAGAAGATACTAAAGAAGATACAGTCTGCATCAAAACAAACCTCCATTCAGAATACGCAGCATACCGAGCCCGAGATGAAAATTTTGATAAAAAATCCATCATCGTCAAGGAAAATGAGCAAGAAGGATAAAATCGTCACTGTCAAGATTGATAGCACGGGTGGTTGGATAGGGGCTGCCTCTACTAGACTGGTTGTCTCAAATTTGAGGAAGAAAATCCTTGAACCCTTGACTTTGTATGATTATCTTTTTGTCCCTCCGGGGTCTTATGACTATAAGGATTGTGATTTCGGCTACGTTTTGACTGTTTCTGGTGATAACGTAACTGATTATGGACGATCTAGCTGCGATCTCGATCCCCAAAATGATCATCAAATTGTACTCAAGTCTGATAAACTCATTGTCAAGTCGAAAGAAGACATCAATGATATCGCTTACGACAGCACCGATAACGAAGAGACAACTTTTGAGCGTCATGGTACACTGCTTGCCATCAACTTAGATCTTTCCGACGAAGAGGAAGAGACACCGGAAGATTCTGTAATGATATCTCAAGAAGAAGAAATCACAGAAGTCAACTTAACGAGCGGAAAAGTGTTACCACCAAGAACAGCTCCAACAGACAAAGGAAAACAGATAATGACTCGAGAAGAGATACTCCCACCTCCGCCAGTAGAAGAACAACATAATCAAGATAAAATTGGAGGATCATACATAGTAGACTACAACGTGCTAGCTCATCTTAGGAAGTTGCCTGCCCGACTAAGCATCTACGATGCTCTGATAGATAGCTCATCTTAGGAAGTTGCCTGCTCGACTAAGCATCTACGACGCTCTGATCCTGTCAAAGGGAGAGAATCTCTTGTTACAACTTTTCTTGAGCCAGAAATTTGCTTAGCTCAGTTGGCTAGCACATCCTCAGTTAAAGTTTCCTCGTTGAGAGAACAGTCAGGGGTAACCTTCACAGATGAAGACTTGCTGCTCGGTACCGCTGTATGAAGTTTGCTCATTGAGAGAACAGTCAGGGGTAACCTTTACAGACAAAGACTTGCTGCTCGGTACCGCCGACCACAATCGTCCGCTCTACATCTCTGTCAACATTGGCAGATTTGTGTTATCTAGAGTTTTAGTGGATCCTAAGGCATCTCTTAACTTGATGAGCCTACGGACATTGGCCTATTTGGATATTGAAGCTCAAGAGCTTATTGCCGATAAGATGATGTTAAGAGGATTCAACCAAAAGGGAGAAAGAGCCCTTGGATCAATAACGATGATGTTAAGAGAGATCAATTACATTACTTGTGAAGGTTGGAGAACTCGTAACAACTGTTAAATTTCATATCATCAACATCGAGACCTCTTTTAACTCTCTATTGGGTCAACAATGGATTCATGAGCATAATATGGTTCCATCATCCCTACACCAGTGCATCAAATACCACAAAGATGGTCAAGAAAATTGCATCAAGGGAGATCTACAACCATTTTTAGAGCATGAAGTTGGTATCCATGAAGATGCTGCCTACTACGCGCCTCCAAAGAAAATTGGCTTCTCTCGTGAAGTTATCATAAACAAAGATGAAGATTTAGAAGAATCACAAAGAGGAGGCCATTCAACTCCGCTTCAGCAATCTTCGACCACTCCTTTACAAAGAGATGGTGAAAGGCCTTTTAGTTCGCGCACCCGAGGTCGAGGCCAAGGATGTGGACGAGGAAGGATCAATTTAATTGTTGAACGGACTAGGCTAATTATCAACATTGGTGATGAAGATAGTTCTGAAGATGAAATAATGATGACAAAGTAGAAGAAACCTCAGTACGATATATCCCTAGAAGATACAGAGAGGAATGAATATGTAATAATGTATGATCGGATAAACCACTATGTGAATACTATGACCCTTACTCCGATTCTCCCTCAAAAGGTCAAGAGTTTAGAGGTCAAGGAAGTCCGTAGTGTTGGTTCAAAGTCGATCAAATTTTACCACGCTTCTTCCTCTACTGAGCTTGAAAAACCTGTAAATTTTGATGTTGATTCTAATGAATTAATGGAATTATCTTTTGGTTACTTCTCGCCTTTACTCCAATTCTCCCTCAAAAGGTCGAGAGTTTAGAGGTCAAGGAAGTCCGCATAGTGTTGTTATGATCCTCACTCCGATTCTCCCTCAAAAGGTTGAGAGTTTAGAGGTCAAGGAAGTCCATAGTGTTGGGTAAAGTCGATCAAATTTTACCACGCTTCTTCCTCTACTGAGCTTGAAAAACCTGTAAATTTTGATGTTGATTCTAATGAATTAATGGAATTATCTTTTGGTTACTTCTCGCCTTACCTCTACTTAGCTTGAAAAACATGTAAATTTGGATGTTGATACTAATGAATTAATAGGGGTCAAGGAAGTCCGTAGTGTTGGTTCAAAGCCGATCAAATTTTACCGTGCTTCTACCTCTATTGAGCTTGAAAAACATGTAAATTTGGATGTTGATTCTAATGAATTAGTGGAACTGCCTTTTGGTGGAAAAAACATAGTGTTAGTTCAAAGCTGATCAAATTTTACCGCGCTTCTACCTCTACTGAGCTTGAAAAACATGTAAATTTGGATGTTGATTCTAATTAATTAATGGAAATGCCTTTTGTTTACTTCTCGCCTTGTGTTCAAAAGTTAATTCAACAGGGACACTTACCAAAACAACTATCTTTTGGTTACTTCTCGCCTTGTGTTCAAAAGTTAATTCAACAGGGACACTTACCAAAACAACTTGTGTTCAAAGGTTAATTCAACAGGGACAGCTACCGAACGAATGCCAAAAGATAAATTTTAACTTTTTAAAAAATTATGGAATAGTAAAATTCAAACTCCCAATTCAAAAGAGGGTCTCAGATTTGGTACAGTCGGACCGGTCGATGATTCTAAATTTTGCATGATTGTTACTGGTGAGTCAGAAGAGGATTGCCTCGATATAGAGGATGACTCTACTGATGAACCAATAGAAGATGCTCCGCGCCAAAATTTGAGGAAGAAATTAAATCCACAATGGATGAATTGAAAGAGATTAACCTTGGTACTGAAGAACGACCTCGGCCTACATTTATAAGTTCTGTACTTGATGACGAATAATCTGTAGAATTAGTCAAAATATTAACAGAATTCAAAGATTGCTTTGCATGGAGCTACGATGAAATGCCAGGATTGTTAGTAGAGGTTGCAGTTCATAAACTCGGGGTGGATAAGAATGTAACCCCAGTAAAACAAGCTCCCAGGAGAATGCTCCTCGAAATAAAACAACAAGTCATCGCTGAAGTGAAAAAGTTGATAGACGCCAACTTTGTTAAAGAAGAGCAATACCTCATGTGTTTAGCTAACATTGTACCTGTTAAAAAGAAAAATGCGCAGATCCGTGTCTGTGTGGACTTCAGAGATTTGAACAAGGCATGTACAAAAGACGAGTTTCCACTACCTATACCAGAGATGATGGTGGATATCGCTTCAACACATGAGATTTTCTCCTTCATGGACGGATCGTCGGGATATAACCAAATCAAGATCGCTCCAGAGGATGCAGCGCTTACAACTTACAGAACACCAATTGAAATTTTCTGCTATACAGTGATGTCGTTCGGCCTAAAAAACGCCGCAGCAACATATCATCGTGCAATGACGAAGATTTTTGACGACCTCATTCACAATCAAGTAGAATGATATGTGGATGATTTGATCATCAAAAGTAAACAAAAAATATACCATTTGTATGATTTGAGGACCGTGTTTGAATGGTTACGATGATATGACCTTAAAATGAATCCCTTAAAGTGCGCCTTTGACGTTACCTCCGGGAAATTTCTAGGATTCGTTGTCCGTCATTAGGGAAACGCCTCCCCCTAAAACCTTAAAGCAGCTATGTTCCTTCCAGAGGAAGTTGGCATATCTGAGACGCTTTATTTCTAATCTCTCAGGTAGGTGTCAGCCTTTCTCGGCATTAATTAAGAAGGATGCCAAATTTATTTGGGAAGAGAAATGCCAGCGGACCTTTGAGGACGTTAAACAATATTTAATGACACCTCNGAACCTGTGATGTTTAGAGGAGGGCAATTGTATGATTTCAAATGATCTCTCAGTAGGGTTCTAGCAAGTGGTCTTGTGACCAAGCAATTCCAATAATTAATGGCTGAATTTTGGGGTATATGCCCCTTTATTGTTAACATATATAATAAATATTTATACAAATTACAATTTAATGTTTCTAATATTTAAAAAAAAAAGGTGTTTGAAAAAAAAATTCTTAACTTTCTGCTAATAAATTGAAGAAGTTAACCCTTTTGCGAGTTCATTTTATTACATGAAGAACAATCNTAATTACAATTTAATGTTTCTAATATTTAAAAAAAAAAGGTGTTTGAAAAAAAAAATCTTAACTTTCTGCTAATAAATTGAAGAAGTTAACCCTTTTGCGAGTTCATTTTATTACATGAAGAACAACCTTTGAAGGAAGCATTTTCATTCTACATGTTACTGAACAAAGCAAATTGTGGAGCACAACTTGCATGTTTTTTTAACTACACTATTAGTTAAAGGGTAATATATTTATTCACTCATCTTATCCATCAAAATATCATGGCAAATAATATGAATTAATTTTATCATTTGTAAAATCTTTTTAACTTCTGTAAATTCTCATACATAATTATCATCCATGTATATTAGNTTCCATCAAAATATCATGGCAAATAATATGAAATAATTTTATCATTTGTAAAATCTTTTTAACTTCTGTAAATTCTCATACATAATTATCATCCATGTATATTAGATACAGAGCAGTCAAATGGAGTACATAACTCTCAAATCACACGTTGAAGCCTTACAAAGATCTCAAAGGTGAAAACTTTTCAAAGTGATG
>JXCR01148929.1:276182-305227 GCA_002079205.1 Phalaenopsis hybrid cultivar
CTACTTTTTTAGGATTTACCCTTGTAGAGGGCCATTGAAATTCATTTGTAGCCATTTATTCAATTAATGCATATGCTTCATCAAATGATTTTAAAATTAATGATCCCACAGTGACAACATCAATTATAAACCAAAGGGATTCTACTAACCCATTACAAAAAGTTTGAATGATTAACCAATTAGGCAGAGCATGATGTGGACACTTTCTTAAGAGTTCCTTAAATCTTTTCCAAGCTTTGTATATTTATTCTCTTTCATACTGACAAAATGAGATAATATCTTTTCTAAATTTAGTAGTCCTTGAAGGTGGAAAATACTTAGTTAGGAATTTTTGAGTTAACTCCTCCCAATTTCTTATAGAGCCAGGTGCTAATGAGTATAACCACATTTTAGCCTTATCCCTTAGTGAGAAAGGAAAAAGCCTTAGTCTGACAGCATCGTCTGACATACCATTATAACAAAATATAGCATAAGGTTCTATAAAATTTGATAAGTGTAAATAGGGATCCTCCAAAGGAGTTCCCCCAAACTGATTGTTCTGCACTAGTTGGATAATCTTAGGATTTATTTCAAACGAGTCAGCTTCTACGACAGGGTTTTATATACTTGAGTGAATTTCATCTATCGTAGGATTTACATAATCCTTCGATTAAGTATGATGATTTTCCAAGTTATTATCTTGAAAGTTTTCTATTTCCATTTCTAGTTTTTCAAGTCCTCTTTGTATTTTTATTTTTTTCTTTTTTTCAAACTTAGGATCATAAGGCACAAGTCCTGCAGATCCTTTGTTTTGCATACGCAACACAACAAACAATACATTAATAATTAAACAAATAACAGATGAAATATATTCAACACAATAAAACATTTCCACGAACATCTTATTTTTCATAAAAACAGCTTTTTTTTTTCCCAACACTTTTTCATATAAAAACACTTTTCACACAATAATAGTTTTTTTACGACACTACTATTTTCCAAGTCTAAGTCTAATTAATTCAACTAAAATTCTCCTAAAGTTCTTACCAAAGCTTCCCCGGCAACGACGCCAAAAACTTCATAGCGACTTTTTATATACATAAAAATACAAGAATTTGGCACTACTACTAGAAGATTTGAAGCCTCGGCAATGATGCCAAAAATTTGATGTAACTTTTAATATGCAAGAATTTATGAACCCATATTTATATAATTATAATGATTTTTTAAAGTCACAATTTCAAACGCAAGTATACATATTGCTCAAGTAATACATGGCTCTAGTGGAGTCCCGTTTATCGATCCTAGAGGGAAGCGCGGTAAGAGGTCCTTAGTCAAATTCTAATATACTACTATTAGTCCTTAGTTTGGAAGTGCAATTTAAGAGGTGTTACTAACAAATACTCTTAAATGTAAGTCTTTAGTTTAACACAACTAATAACTACTCTTAAATGCAAATATTAATTCTAAAGATAACCATTTTTGGATGAATTGGTTTGGAGAATTTTTAGATATTAGAAACTATTATTCTTATATAATGAATTGGATAATGTAAGAGAATGAGAAGTATTAAATATTGTATGTGTGAAATAGGAGCAATCCTATTCTTTACCCTTTGGTCCAGGCATAAAGAACATTGACTAATCCTAGCTTTGTTTACTGAATCCGTGGCTAGGCGGGAGGATACCAGCTCTCACTTCAGAGTTCTCACGTTCCCCTCACCTGAGGGCTAACATCTCCGCTTCAGTACTCAAACAATAGGACCAAATTGGGGATTTTAGTCTGCCACCCTAAAATATCGAATTCTACGTGCATCAAAGTATATTTCCCTATTTGTTTTTATTCAACTCCCATGAACTTAACTGTTCATTGAATCTGAATGTGGTTCTACTTTGCTGAGTATTACACAGCCCTCTTTGGTCTTAATGCAATTACAATGAATTTTAACACTACAACAGACCTTTATTGTAATGTAAATAAAATCACATTTATAATTAAATCCACTTCTAACATGCATCACAAAATCCTAAACATGAATTCTTATAATTAAAACCGCTTCTAACATGCATCACAAATTCCTAAACATGAATTCTACTCATTACAAAAGAAAAGTATTGCTTGATCTTTATTGTAATGTAAATAAAGTGCAAGTAAAAACCATCACATTTATAATTAAATCCACTTCCATTTATTGTAATGTAAATAAAGTGCAAGTAAAAACCATCACATTGATAATTAAATCTGCTTCTTCGCATCACAAAATCCTAAACATGAATTCTACTCATTACAAAAGAAAAGTAAAATGAAAACAATCATCACAAAATCCTAAACATGAATTCTACTCATTACAAAATAAAAGTAAAATGAAAACAATGTTCTTCTCATACCATTATTTCCAAATAAGAAGAGGGAGTGAGAGAAGCCCTTTACAAAGCACAAAGAAAATACAACGGAAACTTCATTTAACCAAAACAAATTCACTATATAAGTGTTTACAAATTTCAAAAGATAATGAAGAACACAATACATAGCTTTTTCCCTTTGAAAGAAAGGCAAATATCCCTCCCACAAAGTCTCCCGCCAATCCATGATATGCTAGAACATCTCTTTACAAATTCTCTTAAAATCTCCTCTCCAATCTCTCCAAAAGGGTAGAAATCTACATTTCTACTCCTATTCTAAAAAACCTAAATATTCTCCACACTTTTCCTAACATTCCTCTCACAAAAAACCCACTTTTTCTAACCTAAATTCGTTCTTTTAAAGTGTAGTTCCACACTTTTCATAACATTCCTTTCATAAAAAACCCTCTTCTTCTTTCCTAAATTTGTTCTTTTAAGGTGTAGGGACAAATTTTGAAGAGTTGCCACAAGAATCCTTTCAAAAAGCATCCAAATACGTTGAATTTCGACCCATAACCGCCAAAAGTCGGTCCATAGTCGTCCAGGGCGCTGTCAGCTGGCTCGAGGGCGCCGTCGGCAAGCTTTTCTGTCATTTTTTGGTTTTCTTGTGTAAATCTTACTGTCGGCGTCGTTTTAGGCGCCGTCGGCGAGCAAACTGCACAGCTCCACCAATTCACTCCGTTTAGCTCCGTTTTAGCTCCGATTAGCCCCATTTCAGTTACGTTGTGTTCCTAATAGATAGCCCTACAAAATATGCATGATAACAACCTTTCTTTAAATTTTAATATCATTCAAAAATATGCAAGAAGTATAAAATAGATTAAGCATCGAAAGACTTATCGAAATGTGACAGGGCAAAATTTCATTTCTTGCTCATTTTTGCACCAAATTGCACCGTTTTTATTTCTTTTTCTCTAAAAGTCCATTTCTTGTACCGAAAACCAAAAACATACAAAATAATTTTTTTAAAGAGCAATATAATTAAAATTAAGCATAAAATGTATATGGAAAATCAAGCATTCTTTAGGCGTGCCACTCTCCTCTTACTGAAGATTCACCAATCTTAACTAATTCAATTCAACACATAATAACACAAATTTTCACACAAACAAAGCACTTATATTCATTCACAAATGATTACAAAAGTTCTCAAATACATAAATTCTCAATCCAAATAGTCTTGGATGAGAAAATTCTTAATACAAACACAAGACAATTTTCACATAATAACATACTAAACACACTTAACATTAAAAAAAGACTAAACACAAACACTAAACCACAAACTTAATTCCATTCTTCAATTGGTGGAACAAATCCTGGCCTCTCATTAGTCTCTCCTTAAGCATTTGGATGCATATCTAAAAGAACAGACGATGATTAATAACTCTAGTTGAATCTTTTACAATCCACTTGTTCTTCAGATACATAGCCTTGTCCACTTCTTTTATAAAACTAGCATGACTAAACTGCATCTTAAGTTTTCATCCTATATGATCTAGATGCACATTAACTTCTATCACTTTTGCTTTAATTTAAGCCATGTCAGCCTCAATTTTAGTTATTTTCTCCGCCATCCCTTTGATACTAACGGCGAGGAAACCGTTGTATAACTCTTGTGTGCTCTGACTAATAAACTTCTTTCTCATTGCCTCCTTCTTCAAATCATTCTCCTAAGATGACATTTTTTCAAAATTGCTCTTTTTCACTTTGGATTTAGTGTTAGAATTGAATTGTGAAAAAAATCCTTACATAACCCTTCTATTTATAGGCTCCAAACTCTTCTTAAAACTCCTTGACACGTCTTAGAACTATCTCCCACGTTAAAGCCAACCAAATCTCAAATAAAACTTCTCAAAACTGAAATTCACACATATTTTTTAACTGTCTCACTTAAGCGCAGAATATTGGCATTTAAGCGCGAGTGCTCAATTTAGCACAGGTCAACTTAACATCCAATTACTCATTTTAACATGTCTAAGTCATCTTTAAAGATCTTAGAATAATCACTAACATAATATATAATAAAAAATAATACCAAAATTTTCTAAATCACACACGACAACACAACAATAAAAACAAACACGCAGATAACTATGGGCTGCCTCTCACAGAGCGCTTGGTTTAACGTCATCAGCCCGATGTCAACAAAGCTTATTCTGGTTGAACTAACATCAAAAAATCATTTATTTTACATTATTCACTTAAGAAGTAGGATTTCAGCCAGTGACCATTCACTTTAAATATTTTTTCAGTTTTAGTATCTTTGATATACGCAGCTCCATAGGGCCCATCTACCTGGACTTAAGTTTGCCTGAAAATAATCTTAATCTTGCATTGTAAAAAAAAACTTGTTGCCCTGGCTAAAAATTTTTAGTAAGAATCCTCCGATCATACCACATATTCTTCTTTTTTTTAAAATCTTAGCACTTTCATAATATTCTTTCCTTATCTCTTCAAACTCATTTAATTGAAATAACCTTTTCTAACCAACATCCTTTAAACTGTAATTAAATTCTTTCATAGCCCAATATGCTTTTATGTTCAAGTTCAACTGGTAAGGGACACACTTTCCCGAATATTAGCCTGTTTGGGGACATTCCTGTAGGAGTTATGTAAGCAATCTTATAAGCCCACAAAGTATAATCAAGTTTGACTGACCAATCCATTTTGGTCGGATTCACTTATTTTTCCAAAATTCTTTTAATTTCATGATTGGATATTCAACCAAACCACTTGTCTGAGGATGATAAATAATAACAGATCTATGGCTTATATGATATTTTCTAAATAACTTCTCCATTATTGCATTTCTAAAATGACTTCTCCCGTCAGTTATGATTACTCTTGGCATCCCAAATCTTTAAAATATATTTGTTCTTAAGAACTTTGCATCACTTTGAGCATCACATAGAGGTAAACAACAGCTTCTATCCATTTTGATACATAGTATACTACTAACAGTATATATAAATTTCTGAACGATGGTCTAAATGGTCTCATGAAATCTAATCCTCAAACATTAAATATCTCAATTTCTAACACATAATTGAGGGGCATCTCATTCCTCCTAGAAATATTGCCTACTCATTGACATCGATCACAAGTTTTGATATAAGCGTTAACATCTCAAAATATTGTAGGCCAATAAAATCCAAATTGTAAAATTTTGTATGTTTGTTTTGTCAAAACCAACATATCTCCCAAAATCAGAATTATGACATTTTTGGATAATTTCACAAGTTTCTTCTAAAGGCACGCATCTTTGAATAATTAGCTCCTTTCCTTGTTTATATAAAAATGGGTAATACCAAAAATAAGTCTTAGCTTCAAATAAGAATTTCTTTTTCTTTTGATATTTCATTACATAGGGTATAATATCACTTATAATAAAATTCACAATGTCAGCATGCCATAGAACACACCACTTATTAACATTGAACAATTCTTCAACTAGAAAATGTTCAAATCTCTTTTTCAAAACTGAGTGGTTTCTTTAATTGATGTCTTGACAAATGATCAGTAATTTGATTCTCATTTCCCTTCATATCTACTATTTCAAAGTCAAATTCTTGCAAAAGAAGAACTCATCTTATCAATCTTTGTTTTGCATCCTTCTTTTCAATTAAATACTTAATAGCAAAATGATCTGTATGCACAACACATTTAGTTTCAATTAAGTATGATCTAGATTTATCAAAAGCATATACTATTGCTAATAACTCTTTCTTAGTTATGGTATAATTAATTTGAGTTTCATTAAGAGTTCTACTAGCATTGTATATATCTTTCAAAGTCTCATCATGTTTTTGTCTTAAAACAACTCCAATAGCATAATCACTTGCGTCATACATTAATTAAAAAGGGTTTTCCCAATATGGTGAAATAATAATTGGTGCAGGGACTAATTTTTCTTTTAATAATTCAAAATATTTTAGGCAATCTTTATCAAAATATAAAAATTGCATCTTTTTCAAGTAAATGGCATAGAAACTTAGCAATTTTTGAAAAGTCTTTAATCTATTGCTTGTAGAATCCAGCATGTGCAAAAAAACTCCTAATTTTCTTCACAATTGTTGGGTGTGATAAATTAGCGATCACTTGAATTTTTGCAGGGTCTAATTCAATACCATTTTCTAAAATTTGATGTCCCAAAACTATTCCTCCTGCTACCATAAATTGGCATTTTTCCTAATTAAGGACTAAAATTATTTTTTCACAGCGCTTAAGAATTTTTATAAATGTTCTAGACATGATTCAAATGAAGTTCCAAACACTAGAAAATCATCCATAAAAACTTTAATGTTTTTTTCAATTAAATCACAAAAAATAGCCATCATGCATCTTTGAAATGTAGTAGGTGCATTACATAAACCAAAGGGCATTCTTATAAAAGCAAATGTATCATAAGGACTGATAAAAGTTGTTATCTCTTAATACTCAAGCGTTATTTGTATTTGGTGATAACTGGTATATCCATCCAAAAAAACAAAAAGTATTTATGCCCAACTAGTTTATCCAGCATTTGATCTAAAAAGGGTAGTGAAAAAATGGTCTTTCCTAGTGGCTAAATTTAATTTTCTGTAATCAATGCATATTCACCATCCTATGACTTATCTTGTTGGTATTAACTCATTATGTTCATTGAAAGTCACAGTTACTCCTCCTTTCTTAGGAACGCAGTGGATTGGACAAACCGATGCACTGTCTGAAATATGGTAGATAATTCCAACATCTAATCACTTTAGAATTTCTTTCTTAACAACTTCTTTCATATTAAGATTCAATTTCCTCTGAGGATCTGCCTTGGACTTACAGTTCTCTTCCATATAAATCGAATGACTGATTCCTTTTATATTAGTAATTGTCCATCAAAAGGCTTTCGTATAACTCTTTAATGTTTTCATCAAACTCTTTTCTTCTTCTACAGTTAATTTTGAGGAAACTATAATAGGTAATTGATATACGTAAAATATATAATGTTTTTATACACATTTTTGTACCTATTTTTGAGATATTAGGCTTTAATGAAAGGTATTTGTGTGTTTATTCTTGTAGGTACAATAAAATGGATGGAAAATGCTAAAAGGAGTGAAAAAGGGTCAAATTTGGAGCAAAATAAAGAAAAGTGAAAAAAATGAACTGGGGAGCCTAAGCGACAGAGGCTCCGCACCTAGACGCCAGGTACCTCGCGCTAAAGCGTTAAAAGTAGTTACTTGATGAATTATTTAAATTAAGCGGATTTCGGAAGAGGTGTTTGAAGCAACCCTTAATAAAACTTGGGAAATAGCCCATGGATATGAAAATTTATTCAATTGAATTATGAGGAGGTAACTTTTAGAAGATTCATGGAATGGAGATAACTTTTTGAAGAGACACCAAGACACCCATTGAATTTTTATAAGAAAAGACTTAGATTTTCTAAGAGAAGAGGTCAGCCATCCATCAAACATCACAGTCCATTGCCGCCGTCGCTGACCACCTTTACTTTATTTTATTTTATTTTGTGTGTTAGTTTGTATTATTAGAGAAGGAAGATAATTCAAAGAAACTTCAAGTCATTTGTTGGAGAGAATTTGAGATAAGTGTTTATCTTTGTGTCTAGACTTGGTTTTATTTTAGATTTTTTGTTTGTGTGCATGATTTCTACTTTTAAAATTATGTGTGGTTGTGTTTTCTCCATGAATTTTGAGTAGTTTTCTTTATCTTTTTCCTTAAAATGATAAGTGATTAAATATTAAAAGGAAGTTATGTGAAGTATTAAACTTCAATGTTGGAAGAAGTTGTGATGATTAAGAACCTTGCACTTCTTTTACTTATTGATTTGGCCAATGAAGATGTTAATACCTATTATGAGAACATGTAAGATTTGAGATGGTATTATCTTTGTCAACAAATGGTTGGAATCACATATTGATTTCATGAATGAGAATGTAGTTCATGGGGTTAAGTGCAAATAAATAGGAAAAAAAACTTTTTAAGGTTGTAGAACTAGATGACTTTAGAGTGACAGGCTAAAGCCTTCAATTTGATCTATAGGTTTAGGTTTTGATATGAGATGTTAGCCCCTAGGTGGAGGGAAAAGAGGGAACTCTAGAGTGAGAGCTAGTATCTTCTCTGCCTAGCTGGTCTTCATAATTATTCAAAGTATAGATTAGCCAATGTTCTTTATAGCATCTCTTATAAGGGTAAAGAATTTTATTGCTCCTTTTTAGCATAACACATATAGCATACTTCCACAACAAAATTTTTATATTTATCACTGATTCATGATTAAGAAAAAGATATTTTATTAAATTCCCTTCATCTTACAAGTATTTTATTTAAGTTAATTAGTTGCTTATTTTATTTTTAAATTATCAAAAATTATAAATAGAATAAAACTTTCATTCCTAATTTAGCATCTTAAGTTTATGTAAGAATATATTGCTAAGTAAATTTTTTTATGTAAATTTAGTTCTCCCTATGGGTTCAATATTGGTGACTTAATAAAAAAGTTCTATGTTACTTGATAACGATACATATTCATGTGTAGTATCCCATATTTAAAATTGTAACTGCATTCTTATTTGCTTCATAGTGAAAGATTTACCAAACTTTTGCTTGACACCAAGTTTTTGGTGTCATTGCAAATTAAGAATATCTATTAATGAAATTAATCACATACATCGCATTTTACATCTATTTATATAAAAAACCAGGATCAAGTTTTTGGCGTCGTTGCTGGGGAGAGAAGGAAAAATATAATAGTAATTTGCAAAAATATTATCAAAAGAAGTTTTTAGAAAATAAAATTTTTAGTAAGTCGTATTTAAACTTTAAGATTTATTTTAGGAATATTGTAGTGTCATTTCTATATAAAGTTCTTGTTTGTGTCTCTTTATTTTTCATTTTATTTTATTTTATTTTATGTGTTTTGTAGTAATATATGCGTAGTTCGGGTTTTGTAAGACTTGATCCTTACGATTCTGAATTAGAAAAAACTATTAGAAAAATTAAAAAAATAAAAACTACTAAAAATTTTCATGAAATGACGAACCAAAATAATCAAAATGTTGAAGAGTTTAGACCTTTAAGAGATTATGCAAACCCTACTGTGGATGAAATTCATTGTAGTATTCAAAAACCTGCTGTAGTAGCTAAATCATTTGAGCTTAAACCTACTATTATCCAAATAGTGTCAAATAATCAATTTGGGGGAGCACCAACTGAAAATCCAAATTTACATCTTGCCAATTTTTTAGAATTGTGTGCTACATTTAAATATGATGGTGTATCAATCATAAGACTTAGGTTATTTCTTTTCTCATTGAGGGATAAAGCTAAGATGTGGTTGAATTTGATATAAGACGTAGATTATTTCCTTTCTCACTGAGGGATAAAACTATAATATGGTTACATTCGTTATAAGACTTAGATTATTTCCTTTCTCACTTAGGAATACAACTAAGATATGGTCACATTTGTTATCTCTTAGATCTATCAAAACTTGGAGTGCTTTAGCACAGAAATTCCTTGCTAAATATTTTTCACCATTAAAAACTGCGAGACTTAGAAATGATATTACATATTTTTGTTATTTTGAAGGGGAATCTATTTATGAAGCATAGGAACGATTTAAAGAACTCTTAAGAAAGTTTCCACACCATGCTATACCAAATTGGTTAGTAATTCAAACTGTTAATATTGGATTAGTTGGATCTCTTAGATTTATTATCGATGTCATTGTTGGTGGGTCATTGATATCAGAAACATTACAAGATGCTTATGCTTTAATTGAAGAGATGGCAAAAAGTAATTTTTAATGGCCTTCTGAAAGGGTAAATCTTAAGAAAGTAGCCAATATTCAAGAAATTGATGCTTTTGTCATGCTAGCAAATCTAGTTGTGGCAAATTCAAGGAAGTTAGACCAATTTGGAATGAATTTTTCTCAACCAATTCCTATGATTGAAGAGAATTCATTATGCCAAATGGTAGATTCTCAAGCACAATTAGAAAGCTATAAATAATAAGCAGAATAACCCATATTTAAATTATTATAACCCAGGTTAGAGGAACCATCCCAACTTCAATTTGAACAATACTTTGGGTGGTAATAATCAACAATGGGGGAACAACCATGTAAACTAATTAGGAAACTAGAACAACCAAGGGATAGTAATTATATACATACTTATCCTCTAGGTTTTAAGAGTAATCCACAATTTAAGGAGAAGAAGTTGTCTACAGTAGAAGTGGTGTTATAAATGGGAAATTAGTTACAAAGTCAAGTAGCAAAAATTAGAAATATTGAGAATCAATTAGGATAAATATCAAATTCATTAAGTAATAGATCCCAAGAAATAGTTCCTAGTAATACATAAATAAATCTAAAAGACCAGAATAAAGAGCAAGTAAAAGTCGTTCAACTTGGAAGTGGAAGAGAATTGGAAGGTAGAGTTCAAAAAGAGACTGAAGTAGAGAGAGAAGGGATTGACAAACCAAAAGAGGATGCTCTTAAAGGTTTAGAGAGACATATTTCTCCACTTAAAGTTGATTTAGAAAAACACCACCTCCATTTCCTCAGAGGCTTCGACAATAAAGGTTGGATAAGCAATTTTCAAAATTTCTAGAAATTTTTAAGAAGCTTACAGTTAATATTCCATTTGCTGAAGCTCTAGAAAAAATGCCAAGCTATGTGAAGTTTATGAAGGATATTATTAACAGGAAAATGAAGTTTAAAGATAATGAAACAGTTGCACTTAGTGAGGAGTGCAGTGCTATAATTCAAAAAAAGCTGCCTGAAAAGCTTAAAGATCTGGGTAGCTTTACAATTCCATGTGCAATAGGAGACAAATTTTATGGGAAAGTTTTATGTGATTTGGAGTAAGCATCAACCTTATGTCATTATCAATATTTAAAAATTTGGGATTAGGAGAAATAACCCCTACTATTGTAACTTTGCACATAGCAGATCGTTAAATAACATATCCTAAAGGAGTTATAGAAGGTGTCCTAGTGAAAGTGGATCAATTTATTTTTCCTGTTGATTTTATTATGCTAGATATGGAGGAAGATAAAAAGATACTCATCATTTTGGGGAGACCTTTCCTAGCCACAATAAGAGCAATGATATATGTACGAAAATAAGAATTAACTATTTGCATCAATGATCAAACTGTTACATTTAATATTTTCAAATCAATGAAATACCCTGCAAAAGGTAAAGATGATGAATGCTATAGAATGGATGTTATAAGATTTTAAGTGAACGCCATTTCAAAACAACTTATGAAGATAAATCAGAGATGAAAGAGTTGGAACACGAGCAAGAAGAGGAATTGGATCAATATGAAGATTTATATAAGGAAGAGTCAAACTATGTTCTGAAAGTTTTGAAGTTTTGGACACAACAGAAAAAAATACATCTTTTAGTTTATTTATTGAAAAACCTCCGAGCTTGAGTTGAAGTTACTTCCTGAACATTTGAAGTATGTCTTTTTAGGTGATTCCTCTACATTACCTATCATAATTTCCTCAAAATTAACTACAGAAGAAGAAGAAATCTTGATGAAAACTTTAAGGAGTTATAAGAAAACCTTTAGATGGATGATTGCTGATATAAAAAGAATCGGTACTTTAATTTGTATGCATAGAATTCATATGGAAGAGAACTGCAAACCCAGGGCTGATCCTCAAAGAAGACTGAATCTTGTTATGAAAGAAGTTGTTAAGAAAGAAATTTTAAAGTGGTTAGATGCTGAAATTATCTACCCTATTTCAGATAGTGCATTGGTTAGTCCAATTCACTGTGTTCCTAAGAAAGAAGGAGTGACTATGACTTTGAATAAACATAATGAGTTAATACTAACAAGACCATTTTGCATTGCATTGATTATAGAAATCTTGTCATAAGGAAAGATCATTGAATATGCATTGATTATAGAAAGTTAAATCTTGTCATAAGGAAAGATCATTTTTCACTACCCTTTCTAGATTAGATGTTGGATAGACTAGCTGGGCATAAATAATATTGTTTTCTGGATGGATATATTGGTTATCACCAAATACAAATAGCTCCTGAGGATCAAGAGAAAATAACTCTTACCATTCCTTATGGTACATTTGCTTTTAGAAAAATAACCTTTGGTTTATGTAATGCACCTGCTACCATTCAAAGATATATGATGACTATTTTTTGTAATTTAATTAAAAAAGGGATTGAAGTTCTTATGGATGATCTTTAAGTGTTTGGAACTTCATTTGAATCATGTTTAGAACATTTATCAAAAGTTCTTAAGAGCTGTGAGGAAACAAATTTAGTCCTTAATTCCGGAAAAAGTCAATTTATGGTAGCAAGAGGAATAGTTTTGGGACATCAAATTTTAGAAAATAGTATGGAAGTGGACCCTACAAAAATTCAAGTGATCGCTAATTTACCTCACCCGATAAGTGTGAAGAAAATTAGGAGTTTCTTAGGACATATTGGATTCTACAGACATTATATTAAAGACTATTAAAAAATTTCTAAGCCTCTATACCATTTACTTGAAAAAGATGTAATTTTTAATTTTGATAAAGATTGCCTAAAAGATTTTGAATTATTAAGAGAAAAATTAGTCACTCCACCAATTATTATTTCACCAGATTGGGAAAAACCTTTTGAATTAATGTACGATGCCAGTGATTATGTTATTGGAGCTATTTTAAGACAAAAGCATGATAAGATTTTCAAGGTTATCTACTATGCTAGTAGAACTCTTAATGAAGCTTAAATTAATTATACCATAACTGAGAAAGAGTTATTAACAGTAGTATATACTTTTGATAAATTTAGATCATACTTAATTTGGAACTAAATGTATAGTACATACAAATCATTCTACTATTAAGTATTTAATGAAAAAGTAGGATGCAAAATTAAGAGTGATAAGATGAGTTCTTCTTTTGCAAAAATTTGACTTTGAAATAGTAGATATGAAAGGAGCTGAGAATCAAATTGCTGATCATTTGTCCAAACTTAAGTTAGAAAAACCACATTATTTTGAAAAGAAATTAATGAACATTTTTCAGATTAAGAGTTGTTCAATGTTAATGAGTGGCGTGTTCTATGGTATGCCGACATTGTGAACTTCATTATTAGTGATATTATATCATATGAAATGACATACCAGCAGAAGATGAAATTTGTAACTGAAGCTAAGACTTATTTTTGGGATGACCCATTTCTATATAAACAAAGAAAGGATCTTATTATTCAAAGATGTGTGTCGTTAGAAGAAACTTATGAAAGTATCCAAAAATTTCATAATTCTTATTTTGTGGGACATTTTGGTGCTGATAAAACAACATACAAAATTTTACAATTTGTATTTTATTGGCCTACAATCTTTGGAGATGTTAATGCTTATATCAAAACTTGTGATTGATGTCAACAAGTAGGAAATATTTTTAGGAGGAATGAGATGCCCCTCAATTATGTGTTAGAAGTTCAAATATTTTATGTTTGGGGATTAGATTTCATGGGACCATTTATACCATCTTTTTGAAATTTATATATATTATTAGAAGTAGACTATGTATCCAAATGGATAGAAGCTATTGCTTTACCTCAATGTGGTGCTAAAAGTGTTACAAAATTTTTAAGAATGAATATATTTTACCAAGAGTAATCATAACTAACAGGGGAAGTCAATTCAGAAATGCAGTAATGGAGAAATTAATAAAGAAATATCATATAAATCATAGAATTACTACTTCTTGTCATCCTCAATTAAGTGGTTTGTTTGAATTATCTGATCGTGAAATTAAAAGAATATTGGAAAAATCTGTTAATCCAACTAAAATGGATTGGTCAACTAAACTTGACTATGCTTTGTGGGCTTATGGGACTACATACATAACTCATATAGGAATGTCCCCATACAGTCTAATATTTGGGAAAGCGTGTCACTTATCAGTTGAACTTGAGCATAAAGAATATTGGGCTATTAAGAAATTTAATTACAATTTCAAAGATACTGGTGAGAAAAAGTTATTACAATTAAAAGAGCTTGAAGAGATAAGAAATGAATCTTATGAAAGTGCTAAGATTTATAAAGAAAAGATGAAGATGCAGCATGATTGGAGGATTCTAACAAAAAAGTTTCAGCTAGAGTAACAAGTTTTGCTTTACAATGCAAGGTTAAGATTATTTCCAAATAAACTTAAGTCCAGGTGGATGGGTCCATTTGTTGTGATGAAAGTTTATCCCTATGGAGCTGTGGATATTAAAGATCCTAAAACTGATAAAATTTTCAAAGTGAATGGTCACATGCTGAAATCTTACTTTTTAAGTGATCAACTTAAATTAAATAATTTTCTGATGTTGGGTCAACCAGAATAAGCACTGGTTACGTCGTGTTGATGATGTTAAACCAAGCACTCTGTGGGAGGCACCCCATAGTTATCTATGTATTTATTTATGTTGTTGTGTTGTTGTGTTTGATTTATAAAATTCTGGTAGTATTTTGAACATATATTGAGTTAGTGATTATTCTAATACCTTAAAAGATGACTTAGACATATTATAATAATTGTTTGGACATTAAGTTAACCTATGCTAAATTGAGCACTGGCGCTTAAGCACCAAGATCTGATGCATAAGCGTAACAATTAAAAAACATGTGCAAATTTGGTTTCTAGAAGTTCTAATTGTTAATTGGTTAACTTGAGTGTGTAAGAACAGTTCTAAGACATACTCAGGAGTTATAGGGAGGTTTAGAGCCTATAAATAGAAGGGAATAATGAGAATATCACCACAACACCATTTAACCCTTAAATTCTATGTGAAAGGGAGAAGTTTTGAAAAATGTCTTCTTGAGTGAGTGATTTGAAGAGGAAGGAGGAAGCAATGAGAAAGAAGTTTATTGGTCAAAGTGCGCAAGAGTTATATAACAATTTTCTTACTGTTATTATCAAAGGAATAACAAAGAAAATCACTAAAATTGAGTTTAACATAGCTTCAATTGAAGTGAAAGTGATGGAAGTTAACGCACATCTGGGTCATATGGGATGACAACTTAAGATGCAATTTAGTCATACAAGTTTTATAGAAGAAGTGTCAAGATAATGTATCTGAAGAACAAGTGGATTGAAGAAGATTCAACCAGAGTTATTAATCATCATTCGTTCTTTCAGATATACATTCCAAATGCTGAAGGAGAGACTAATGATAGGCCATAATTTGTTCCATCAACTAGAGAGTGGAATTAAGTTTGTAAATTTGTGTTTATGTGTTTAGTCTTTGTTAATGTTAAGTGTGTTTTAATGTATTTTTATATGTTAATATTATTTAGTGTTTGTGCTATGAATTTTCTCATCTGAGACTATTTGGATTGAGAATTTATGTATTTTTGTAATTGTTCGTGAATTAATATAAATGTTTAGTTTGTGTGAAATTTGGTTGTTCGTGAATTAATCTAAATGTTTTTTTTGTGTGAAATTTGGTGTTATTTAGTGTTGAATTGAATTATTTTAAATCAGTGAATCTTGAGTAAGATGAGAGTTAAGAGGGGACGAAATAGTTGTTACAGTGTTATGAGACCATAGAGGGTTAGTTGACTTAGGCGAGGAGTACATTTCACTTAAATAAAAAAAAACAAAATTTGTGCGCTGGCATCTAAGCATCAATACCCGCGCTTAATTGCTTCCTAAACTGATATACTCGCACATAAGCACCAAACCATTCGCGCTGAACCATTCGTGCCTAAGCGTCGGTTCACGAAAACCTGTTCACGAACGGTTTTAAGTGAATTTTTTGTCCGAGAAACTCCATAAACGCACCTTAGCTCACCTTCTTCCACAGTTTTTTTGTGATTTGTAGGCTAGAGCGTTAGCTATTTTGAAGATTTTTTGGTAGATTCAAGCCAAATTTGTTAGATTTGATCTTCTTGAGGTAAGAGCTTCACTTCTATACAAAAAATTTTTATTTTCACCTTGTATTTTGTGCACAATCAAGAGCTACCCAAAAATCACTATTCATGGTGAAAATTTTAGAAAAATTGATAGAAAATGCATGGATTTGTTAGTTTATGTTTTTAGGAGTTGAGTTTAGTGATTCGGAGTTGATTGTGGAATTTAATTCAATTTTATACATTTTTAGAAAATGGCACCAAGGATGAAGATAATTAAAGTGAAAGCTCCATTTGATTCAAGTAAATTTGTTAGTTCGAGAGCTCAGGATCAGTATAGCGATGCACTGCATTCGAGAAAATTAACTCATGAGTGGTGTTTTAAAAATCCAGAAGGAGCTGTTGAAGAGTTGATAGTTAGCTGCCAGTGGGAACGATTCTGTTATTTTTCTGTTGCCGTCGTGATTTCAGTGGTGCGAGAGTTCTATGCTAATCTCTAGGAGGTTGATGAAGAAGGATTCAAGGTGAGGGGGAAGACAATACCATTTTCTCATGAGGTAACTAATCAGTTTTATCAATTACCCCCAAGTACGTTGTATTTTTATTCAAACTATACTCCTACTGAGGAGGAGCTAGATGAGATTATATCATCTTTGACTATTAGGACAGAATTATGAAAGATTACAAATGAAAGAAAGGTAAACTTTTCTACTTCAAAGTTGGATGCCACTACAAAGGCATGTCATTATTTTATTTCTGCTCGTTTACTGCTACAAATCATTTGAGTGGATTGACTCGAGATAGAGCAACTTTGAACTATTGTATTCAGAAGTCCAAGCATATTGACATAGGAGGATTGATTTATGGAGTTATTACCAGTTCTGCTGTCGCTGATAACACTGCAGGTTTTTGGATTTGCATCCTTAATCTTTTCATTATGCGAGTAGGCTGGTGTTAGATATGAAGCTGGGAGGAAAACTCACATCCATTGAAGCCCATTACTAGTGTGAATGTGAATACTTATTCACATCATTCTATTTTTTGTTGGAAGGGTAGATTCCCCAATAGTTCTACTGTTTCTACTTCATGAGCCTCTACTTCACAAGCTTCTACATCTTGAGGTCAAACTTCTGGTTCTGATTCTCAATCATAGCTTATGGAAAGAATATTAAATAATTTTATTTACATTAATGAAAAAATGGCAAACTTAGAGCATTTTTCATAGCATATAGATGGATATATGAAGATACGAAGTGATTCAGAGGAAGAATACAACATAGCTATGGAGAATCTAAATAAAGGTAATCGAGATGTAGTATTTCCTTAGTATCCCAAGTATCCACCATATGAGACTACAACTGTTTAGTGTAGTGAAGATAGTGATGAAGAAGAGGGTGATGATTAGTTTGGATCTTTAATTCTATTTTATGTTTATAGTTTATGTGTTGTATGAACTATTGTTAGTGCGGTTGTTTTGTACTTTCTATTATGTTTTTAGTTGTTATTGTTGAGACTGTTATGTTTTATTTTGTACACATTCTGTGATGTTTTTATGTTTAGTGAGTAGTTATTATGTGTGGCAGTAATTATTTTAATTATTTTGTTGTATTTAGTTAGTGTTTGTTAAACTTAATTCTGGAATCTTAGGAAGGTTTAAGATTTAGCTAACTTTTCACTTAAAGCTGCATGTTTAAAATTTTAAACTTACTACCAATTATTTTTCATTATTTTGCAGTCATGTATGTTTGTTAGTGTGTTTATTTGCATTTATTTTATACTCTACTGCATAGAAGTCTGATGAATCTCTGTATTTAAGTAAATTAAAATTTGATCAATTTAAAATTTTTACTCCTATTTTTAATTTTTGTACTTGCATATTTAGAACATAAAAATTCCAGCAAAGCATGTTATAGTTAATATTCTTTATTGCTTATTTATACATGATGCTAAAATGTTTTATTTTTATAACAAAATTTAAGTTTGGGGGGATGAAAAATTTTAAAGAAACTTGAAAGTTTATTTGTTCTCAAATGTATTTCGAATAAAATTTGATTTTGATTTGTAAAATGATTATGTATATGAAGTTATATTAGGGAAGTAAAATTTTGATTTTACAAATGAGTAAGTGAATTTAGTTTAAATTAAAAGTAATGAAGAAAAATTTTAACTTAAAAATTTCTATCTTTAGTGGGAAAAAATGTATTTTGAAAAAGTTGGAAATTTAGAACTTTTATTTTCAAAACTTAAATTTCTTTTATTGAAATTAATTTTCAAAACTATTATTATGCTCCTAAGTGAAAGAAAAATATTAACTCTTTCCTTTAAGAAAGGAAGAGTGGAATTCCAAACTAGTAAAGGCCTATCCAGATATAGTAATCCTTGCTAGAAAAAGAAAAAGAAAAAGAAAAAGAAAAAGAAAAGAATAAGTTGAATGTGAGAGGAGAAGCTTGAGGATTAGTGCCTAATCAAAAAATGGTTCCACATCTGATCTTTTTAAAATGTAAGGCTTAAGAAATGCTTAAGCTTGAGGATATAATATAGTGACTAAAATTATGCTTAATAAAAATTTTTAAGTGGAGATGATAAAATGCCTAAACTCTATATTTGGAAAAGCTACAATATTTTTGAATTATATAGGAACTCATATTTTTATATTTCTTAACATTAAAAATTTCTAAACTTTAAGTTGGTCTCATTTACTAATATTTTTTCTAAATTGGACTACTATATTTCTACATCAAAATTTTAATAACTCCTAAAAAAACTCATATACATTATCTCTTTATGTTTGTTTTGAAAGATTGAAATGTCACTTGAGGACAAGTAACATCTTAAGTTTGGGAGATTTTGATACAGCTAAAATATATATTTTTTATACACATTTTTATACCTATTTTTAAGATATTGCACTTCAATGAAAGGTATTTGTGTGTTTTTCATTGAAGGTATAATCAAATGGATGGAGAGTGATAAAAGGAGTGAAAAAGGATCCAATTTGGAGCAAAATGAAGAAAAGTGCAAAAAATGAACTGGGGTGCCTAAGCGCCCAGTCTTACGCCTAAGCGCCAGAGGCTCCATGCCTAAGCACCAGGTACCCCGTGCTTAAGCGCAAGAAGTAGTTACTTGATGAATTATTTAAATTGAGCGGATTTTTGAAGGTGTCTGAAGCAACCTAAGATAAAAAAATGAGAAATAACCCATGGACACAAAAATTCATTCAATTGACTTATGAGAAGACAACTTTTAGAAGATTTATTGAATAGAGACACCTTTTTGAAGAAACTCCAAGACACCCCTTGGATTTTTATAAGAAAAGACTTAGATTTTCTAGGAGAAGAGGCCAGCCGTCCATCAGACTTCGAATTCCATCGCCGGCGTCGGCCACCTTTAATTTATTTTATTTTTTTTTCGAGTGTTAGTTTTTATTGTGAGAGAAGGAAGAGAATTTAAAGTAACTTCAAGGCATTTGAAGGAGATAATTTGTGTCTACACTTGGTTTTAGTTTAGATTTCTTTTTTGTGTGCATGATTTCTACTTTTAAACTCATGTGTGGTTTTGTTTTCTCCATGAATTTTGATTATTTTTCTTTATCTTTTTCCTTAAATCATAAGTGAGTAAATATTTAGAGGAAGTTTAGTGAAGTATTAGACTTCAATGTTGGAAGAAGTTGTGATGATTCAAAACCTTGCACTTCATTTAGTTCTTGATTTGACCAATTAAGATGTCAATACCTATTGTGAGAACATGTAAGATCTGAGATGGTATTGTCTCAGTCAACAAATGGTAGGAATCACATATTAATTTCATGAATGATAATGTATTTCATGGGGTTGAGTGCAAAAAAAATAGTGAAATAAACTTTTCAAGGGTGTAGAATGAGAGGACTTTAGAGTGACTGGCCAAAGCCCCCAATTTGATTTATAGTTTTAGGTTTTGATACGAGATGTTAGCCCCCAGGTGGAGAGTATCTTTTTTGCCTAGCCGTTTGTTGACCTCATTTTTGGTTGAGGTTTAGTTTTTCCTCTTTAGTAACCTAGGGTCTAGCCGTAGGACTTTTCCTGTTGACTATTCCTAGAAAAATAGACTTGGAACCCTCACAATTAGAATTTCTACCCTCTTCTTTACTCAACTTGGAGTTCCACATATTGCTCCCAACCTCTATGTACTTAGTAGGTGGGTCACTGTGGGGGAAACTCAAGATGAGTCACCCTTAAGATTGCTAGACCTTAGGGTTGACCTTTGGTGTTAGTCTGGAGCTAAGGCACTCACTACACTCATCTGAACTCACAATCACTCACAACCCTGAGCTAAAATTTCTAGCCTAGATCCCTTGATCTTTTGGGATACTCATGTAGATGGTCCCCTAAACCTACTNCAAGAAGAATGCTATGTGGATGATTTGGTAATCAAAAGTAAACAGAAAATAGACCATTTGTATAATTTGAGGATTTTGTTTGAACGGTTACGATAGTATGACCTTAAAATGAATCCCTTAAAGTGCGCCTTTGGTGTTATCTCAGAGAAATTTCTAGGTTTCGTTGTCCATCATTGGGGAATTGAGATCGACCCAGATAAGATTAAAACTATCTTAGAAATGCCTCCCCCTAAAACCTTGAAACAACTANTAAGAAGAATGCTATGTGGATGATTTGGTAATCAAAAGTAAACAGAAAATAGACCATTTGTACAATTTGAGGATTTTGTTTGAACGGTTACGATAGTATGACCTTAAAATGAATCCCTTAAAGTGCGCCTTTGGTGTTATCTCAGAGAAATTTCTAGGTTTCGTTGTCCATCATCGGGGAATTGAGATCGACCCAGATAAGATTAAAACTATCTTGGAAATGCCTCCCCCTAAAACCTTGAAACAGCTATGTTCCTTCCAGGGGAAGTCGGCATATCTGAGACGTTTTATTTCTAATCTCTCAGGTAGGTGTTAGCCTNACAACTATGTTCCTTCCAGGGGAAGTCGGCATATCTGAGACGTTTTATTTCTAATCTCTCAGGTAGGTGTTAGCCTTTCTTGGCATTAATTATAAAGGATGCCAAATTTATTTCGAAAGAGAAATGTCAGCTGGCCTATGAGGACATCAAACAATCTTTAATGACACCTCCTGTCTTAGCAGCCCCTATCCCAAGGAAACCTCTGATACTTTATACCGCAGCCTTAGATGACTCTCTTGGAGTCCTCTAAGCCCAAGTCAATGAGGAGGGTAAAGAAAATGCACTCTACTACTTGAGTCGTCGTCTAATACCGATGGAGATAAGGTATCCACCTATTGAAAAGCATTTTCTGACATTAATTTTTGCCGCCCAAAAGCTTAGACATTACATGCTTTCTCATAAGATTACCCTGTTGCATTATCTGATGACCCGACCAACACTCTCCGGACGTTTAGCAAGATGGTTAATGATCTTATTGCAATTTGATATAACTTTTGTTCCCCTTCTTGCTATCAAGGGACAGATACTAGCAGACTTTCTCGCTGCACACCCACTGTCAGCTGGGTCCTCTCTCAACGATGAGTTACCATACGAGCAAATACTACAAATGGAATTTTCTAGTGCGTAGCGCTAGGAAATGTACTTTAATGATGCTTCGTCAGCCAGGAAAGATAAGGGATCAGGCACAGTTATACCAGGTAAAGCAGGGATTGGTTTTATCTTTATTACGCATGATAAGGATATGATGAGGTTCTCGTACCACCTGACAGAGCCGTGCACCAATAATGAAGCAGAATATGAAGCTGTAATCACCGGATTGGAATTGGCAATCTCAATGGATATAACAAACATTGCTATCTATGGTGACTCTCAACTTGTCATCCAGCAGGTCGCCGGACAATTCAGAATTCTGAAACCAAGACTAGCAGAGTACCATCTGTACACAATGAAGCTCCTGGAGCAGATTCTTGAGGTGACTTTCTATCGGATTCCTCGTAGAGATAATGCTCATGCCGACGCTCTAGAAAAACTAGTTAAGGAAATGGCGTGTCTCCGGAGGATTCCATCGAAGTCACGGTGCAAGGAAGACTGGTCTTGTCTCGAAACAACTTTGAAACTCTACACAAGATTAGAAAATAGGAAACAATAAATACAGTTGCAGATATTAACGAAGATTGGCTTAAGCTATGAATATAATATTTGCATACTGAAAAGCTGCGAGAAGACAAGTCTGAGGCACACCACATCATAAGAAGGGCCATGTCTTATGCCTTGGTGGGAAATGTTCTCTGCAGAAGATTGTTCGATCAAATGTGGCTACGGTGTTTTAGCAGAGCCGAGGCTCAAAATATTGTCAAAGAGGTACATGCCGGATTGTGTGGCGCTCACCAGTCAGGGCCAAAAATGAAAATGAAGATCAAAAGAGTCAGTTATTATTGGCCAGCAATGATGTCCGACTGCATGGATACATCCATAAGATGTCACCAATGCCAAGTGCATGGGGTAGTCTTACACCAGCCTCCGAATGTGCTACACCCAAATGTTACCTCATGGCCATTTGAGTGTTGGGGCACGGACATAATGGGTCCGATAAACCCTCCATCTTCCAAAGGAAACAGGTTTATACTTGCCGCTATAGATTACTTCTCCAAATGGGCAGAGGTAGTACCGTTATGTGAGGTTATGGCACAACACGTCCTTCAAATTTTCAAAGGCCAAATTGTCTACCATTTCGGAGTACCACGAAGAATAATCTCTAACAATGGGACAGCTTTCAAAAGTACCAATATCAACAATTTTGTCAGAAGACATGAGATAAATTGGAGATACTCTACAATTTACTATCCCAGAGCAAATGGTCTGGTTGAAGCTTTCAACAAAATACTGGTACAGATTTTGAAGAAAACACTGGATGAAAATAAAAGGGATTGGCATACCAAACTGTTAGAAGCCTTGTAGGCCTACCGGATGACTTTCAGGACTCCCACTCAGTGTACACCTTATATGCCCGTGTGTGGGACCGAGGCCGTGCTACCGCTAAAAATCCAGACACCATCTCTTAAAGTCGCCATTGCCAACAAACTCATAACGGAAGAAAGCGCAAAACTCAGACTTGAAGAATTGGAGAGTCTCGATGGAAAGCGATTGGAAGCACATCAACATTTGGAGCTCTACTAGGCAAAGATGGTGCAAGCCCATGACAAATTGGTCCGCACGAGGACATTCAAAGTTTGTGACCTTGTACTTGTGCTCAAAAGACCTATTCTTGCTCGCCGTAAAATAGGCAGGAAGTTCGAGCCAACTTGGGAGGGACCATTTGTTGTTGAGAAGGTCTATACAGGAAGAGCCTACCAGTTAGTGGACTTCCGAGGTGAAAGACCCATATTACCGATAAGTGGATGATACCTGAAAACCTATTACGCAACCTGATGCTGCTCAATGCCGCTTGCCTCTGCTTTATTTGAAACTTTAAAAGTTTGATTGTTTTAAGGTTATCTATATGGCCAAATGTCTATGACCGGGTCCAAATTTTGTAATTAACCTCATTATAATGAAAATTTTGAAAAAATATTTTAAACTTCAAATTTTCTCCTTTCCACTTTTGAGTATAATGTTCCACAAAAATGTTTTTAGCTTTTACCAAATTCTCTTTTCTACCTTTGAATTTAAAAAATCTACTAAATTAAACGAAACTCACACATAAAATAAATAATCCTCTTCACCAAAACAAACTAAATTTACTTTAATAAATACTTTGTTTTGTTCTTGTTCATGACAAGCTTCGGCCCACTGACGTTTTTTTCTGTCGTCTACAGAAAAATGTCAGGACAGAGGCTGATCTTTGCCTTCCAGGACGGTTGGAACCTTGCGCTGAATGAAGAGATGGCGCCGCAAGGAGGTGTCATAGATTTCGACGTGGATTTCAAATAGGTTGATATGGACTACGAGGGTCCTCTAATGAATGTAGTCAGCAGTAAAGAAAATGAGGGACTGCCTTCACTGTTGAAGGTGACCACTCAAGATAATGTGTCACGCAAAGGTAAAAACGTGATAGCGGAACAAGATCCGATGGAGGGGCTCAACCGTCTACCCTCCATGGTAGCTACTCCAGTAAGGGACCTGATAGCTGCCCATAATGAACGATTACTGAATACTCCGCTCCACAGGACGCAATGCAGAAATGCCAGCCGAAAGAAATAGAGAGCCTTTCTGCAACAGGAATGCAAATGCTAGAGAAACGTGAGTAGTTTTCTTACCCCCATTCCTGAGGGACATATTTACAACCCAGATCTGAGAGAAACTTCTGCCAGCCTACCCACTGCAGATGAAGAGTCAAGATTTGTGAAAGAATCAGATGTGCTCCCAGTTCCAGATATCTTATGCAAGGGTTGCCCAACATGCAATGTTGAGGTACCGGTCGGGACATTAGTCACGGGCGCATTTGTAGAATGCCCGGACTGCAACGTTCTGCATCTACAATGTTTCAGTACATTAGAAGAATATACTTCAAGCACCAACGAGTCTCAGACTCCAAAATTTGCGACAAATGAACCATATGTCCCATTGGGGAGGATCAGCACGCACCATGGAGCCCATGATCATACATCCCACTAGAGGCTGAATCTCATATTCCGGATCGACCAACACCAGTTTGGGTTCCCGCCAAGGCCCGAAGGAAGGAACGCCCACAGTAGCTGCCAACTCCTGGTATGGTAGAATACTACAAGATAAGCGAAGTAAATAAAAGAGAATTTGAGTTCTATGAAGAGGTTTAGGGAAAGTTTGTCAACATATTGGAGGGCCTGGAGCTGTATACTAGGCTTTTCTCTGAAACTGATAAAAAGAGTATTTTGTACTGCATCTTCGATTTAGAGACACAGGTCGAGCGGTCCTTCTCTTGGAGAGAACATATTCCGAGCCAAAGAAATGGATGAGGAGAAAGGGAAGAATCACCATCCAATGCGGCTATTGCTACAATTTCACAAACGACAGATAGGGGAATCCGCCTGAGATCCTCAGACTCGACCAAGTGGATCCGTTACCACCAATTATAAAATGGATGATCAAGAGAATGGTCAAGTGGAATATTCTACCCGCTACTTGCATTCCCAACAGTTGTATCCTTAACATTTATGAAGAAGGTGACTGCATTCCCACACACTACGACCATCATGATTTTGTGAGGCCTTTCTGCACGGTCTCGTTCACACGTAAAAGCAATATTCTTTTTGGAAAAGAAATCGATATAGTCGGCCCTGACAAATTCAGAGAAGCTATGGAGATTCCTCTTCTAGTTGGTTCAGTGCTTGTCCTGAAGGGCAATGGTGCATTCATTGCCAAGCACTGCATTCCAGGAGTGCGACACCGTAGGGTGTTTATAACTTTCCGCAGAATGGATGACAGTAAAATATCGTACAGATTCCAACAGGACCCAGAGTTGGAGGAGTTATTTCCATACAAGCTATGAGAAGGTTGTACCTCTAAGTACATGTAAAGGGAACTCTTATCCTGGAGCATGACTTAGAAGGTCTGCTTGATCAGGAGCTCAACATACCTGATACAGAGGGTTCACTTTCTTTCTTTTAACAGCATTACATGTATCTGATGTATGCAATCTACAGTGTATTCATATCATGAGATGATTCTCAATGTATTTCAGCATGGATTACATGATGTATCTTTTTGAGTGTTAGCCTATGTCTGATTTATGGCATCCCTTTTTGGGGAAAATTAATGGAAATTTCTCTCAAATTGTGCATTTTTATCAGTTGCCTTTTTGTACGATGGATGAAAGCCGCAAACTATGCGATGGTTCAAAATTTCAATGAACAAAGAATGAAACAACAAATCTTCAACAATAAATAAAACACAAATGAAAAATAATCATAAATGAGTGAATAATGAAACAAATTTCTTTTAAAAATCAACCAATTAAAATTAAAACTTTAAGAACACATTTTTAAAAAATTAATTGTGATAAAAACAACAAGAAAATGAAATGAACCTGTTGGGTGGATGCTTCATTTTTCAGAATTTCCTACTCTTTGTGTGTGCAGCACAACCATTGTTATCTATCTTAACTCTCTTCACATCCCCGGAGAATTTTGCATTCTGCAAAAAACTCCAAAAAGCTCTACAAATTTTCTTCAACAAATTCAACCTTTCCACATGACACACTTTTGCAAAATTCAACACCACAAGCTCTTTGTAAATTTCAAATCACATCTTCAAATCAGTACCTAAATCCTGATTCTCACATTTTGAGATCGATACTTAAATTTCAACTCTCTCCTTTGAATTGATACTTACATATCAATTCTCTCATCTTTGAATTGATACTTAAACTTTAATTCTCACATTTCCAGGTCGATACCTAAATTTTGACTCTCTCCTTGGAATTGATACCTACATTTCAATTCTCACATCTTCGAATTGATACATACATTACAATTCTCACATCTTCGAATTGATACCTACATTTCAATTCTCACATCTTGGAATTGATACCTACATTTCAATTCTCATTTTCACGTCAATATCTAAATCCTGATTCTCACATTTTGAGGTCGATACCTAAATTTTGACTCTCTCCTAGAAATTGATACCTAAATTTCAATTCCCATTTCTGAATCAGCCCTACATTTTTGATTCATTACATTCGAGGTCGGTCCTTACATTCCGACACTCTCATTTGAGAATTGACCAACATTTCAATTCTCACTTTTGAATCAGTCCTACATTTCTGATTCATTACATTCGAGGTCGGTCCTTACATTCCGACACTCTCTTTTGAAAATTGACCTACATTTCAATTCTCATTTCCAAATCAACCCTACATCTCTGATTCATTACATTTGAGGACGGTCCTTACATTCCGACTCTCTCTTTTGAGAATTGACATACATTTCAATTCCCATTTTCACCTTTCTAATTCATTACATTCAAGGTCAGTTCTTACATTCTGACTCTCTCTCTCTCCCTCTCTTTTTGAATTGATATTTAAATTTCAATTCCCACCTCGGGGTCAGCACTTACATACTGAATCCCGTCCTTTGGAAATCTTTCAAATTTCATAACTCAAAGACCACTCTCCGATCCCCAGCGAGAGTCCCTACTTCTTGACTTGATCAAACACTCACATGCTAATTCCCCAGCGGAAACAAATCACATACACAACTCTACGCTTCCAGGTCTATTGACTTAGGAGGTTGTATTGGTTTTCGTTAATCTTGTTGGTCAACGCCAATACGCGCGGTGTGCTTGCCCAGCACACCACACCTATTGGGATCCATTTGTTAACCTCACTTTTGGTGGAGGCTTAGTTTTTCCTCTTTAGTAGCCTAGGGTCTAGCGATAGAGTTTTTTTCAGTTGACTATTCCTAGAAAACTATATCTGGAACACTCATCACTAGAACTTCCAAACTCTTCTCTACTCAACTTGAAGTTCCACATATTGGTCCTAACCTCTAGCAGTTAGTAGGTAGGGTCACTATGTAGGAAACTCGAGATAAGTCAACCTTTAGACTGCTGGACCTTAGGGATGGCCCTGGGTGTTGGTCTGAACTAGGGTACTCACTACACTCACTACACTCACAATAAACTCAAATTTCTAGCCTAGATCCCTTGATCTTTTGGGATACTCATGTAGATGGTCCCCACTACTAGCCCTAGGGCTATGGTTTAGCTAAGACCACTATGTAGAAGACCCAAAATGGGGCTTTACTAGCCCTAGGACTATGATTTAGCTAAGACAACTATGTAGAGGACCCAAAATGGGGTTTCCATTGGTCCATGGCTTGTTGGTGATGGTTGGTATACCCCGCTTGAGCCCAAAATTCCAAAAATTCCAAAAATTCACAGAAAATTCCAATAAATCCTAAATATTCCTAATTTTATTTCTCTCAACTACCACATGACTCCATTTGACCAATTTTACCATCTTTAACCAAAACCCCCAACTTTGCCTTTAAGGACCCAAATTTCCCCAAATTCAACTCAAAGGTCCATCAATTTGATCTCAATCAACTCCAATTCAAATCCTAAACTCAAATTCACTTTTTATATGATCAAACTAAATAAATCCAAGCCTAATTGGCCTATGATTTGAGCCCAAATTTGAGTTAGGTTAAAGCCCCAATTTTGACTATATGACCTAATCTCACCAAAGTGAACCCATAGCCTAGTCAATTGGCCTCAATTAATGCTGAAAAATCTTGATAACATTCCTATACATCAAAATAAACCATAAATTGGCCTTGGTGAAGCCTCATATCCATTTGATTTTGGCCTAAATCCAAAATTCCCAAATTTAGCCCAAAATTGGCTAAGCCCCCCAAATTTCACCCAATTGATTGCCTTAACCTCCAAATTGGCATCCAATTCATGTTGAAAAATTCATGAGGTCCCTATTGATCATTTATAACAATCAATTTGGACCTAGCCCAAGGCTAACCCAAAATTCCCTATTGACCATTTACAATAATCAATTTGGACTTAGCCCAAGGCTAACCCAAGCTAGACCGTCCCTATTGATCATTTACAACAATCAATTTGGACTTATCCCAAGGCTAACCCAAGCCTAGCCCAACATAACCAAATTGATTAAGGTTCAAAATTCCCTCAAATTGACCCTTCAATTGAGCTCAAACCATTTCCATTCTTCATAAAAGTTGTTCCTTATGATCATCTACACCAAATGAAATATTTATTTGGGCCAATTGACATGGCTAGCCAAGCCAAAACCCAAGTTTGGGTCATTTTCACCCACTTGGACCCATGCACTAAATGTGACCTAATCACCCTAAAGTCACCAAATTAACTCCACCCCAGTCATTAGTTGGACTTAGTG
>JXCR01148929.1:319831-367556 GCA_002079205.1 Phalaenopsis hybrid cultivar
ACCAAATCAAGATGGCTCCCGAGGATGCAGCATTTACAGCTTTCAGAACACCGATTGGAATCTTCTGCTACACAGTGATGTCGTTCGGCCTAAAGAACGTCGGAGCAACATATCAGCGTGCAATGACGAAGATTTTTGACGACCTCATTCACAATCAAGTAGAATGCTACGTGGATGATCTGGTCATCAAAAGTAAATAAAGAATAGAACATTTGTACGATTTGAGGATTGTGTTTGAATGGTTACGAAAATATGATCTTAAGATGAATCCATTAAAGTGCACTTTCGGCGTCACCTCTGGGAAATTTCTAGGATTTGTTGTCCGTCATCGGGGAATTGAGATCGACCCGGATAAGATTAGACCTATCTCGGAAATGCCTCCCTTTAAAACCTTGAAGCAGTTACGTTCCTTCCAGGGGAAGTTGGCATATCTGAGACGCTTTNGAGTAAAACCAACAGTCTGCAAGAATAAATGAAGCACATGGAGCCACATGAAAAGGCTAAGGTAACCAGAGTATTCGAAAAGAAATCAGGGGCACAACTGTCGACAAAGGAAAGCAGCCGATAAAGATATATGCAAAAGATCATTGTCAGTCTTCATCACAGAACCCTCAGAAACAAAGCAGTCAATCCAACCAGCGACCGTCTCAAAAGGGATCACCCCGAATAGCAGGTAAAAGAGTATCCCTTTTAGAGTGACATAAAGTTGTTTATTCCTTCAACGATGAGGTTGTACCTAAAATATTCAAAAGCTTGATGAAGAAACCAGAATTCAAATTGGTTGATCCAAAGAAACCTGGAGAGGTGGATAAGAGGAATGAACCAAATTATTGCTCGTACCATCGGTTGCTTGGGCACACTATAGACAAGTGTTTCATCTTTAAAGAATAACTCAAGAAGAACCTCAAGGAAGAGAATATAACAATCCCAAAGGAGTATTTGAGAGAACCTAAAAAGGTTCCATAAACATGGTTTCAACTGAGTCAATCTCCCCAACTGATCCATATGTCATAATAGATGGATGGAGTACAACTTGGGATGAACTCAAAAGGGTCCTTGATCAAATGCAGAATTTATTGAAGCAAGCTTCTACAAATACCGAAGAAGAATGGAATGAAGTATGGAGCAGATCATCCAAGAAGATACTAAACAAGCTACAGTCTGCATCAAAACAAGCCTCCATTCAGAGTCCCCAAAATACCGAGCCCAAGATGAAGATTTCACCCAAAAAATCCGTCATCGTTCAATACGAAGAACAAGAAAAAGAGGAGCGTCACTGCCAAGTTGATAGCACAGGGGGGTAGGATAGGGGCTGCCTCTACTAGATTGGTTGTCTCAGATTCGGGGAAGAAATTCCTCGAACCCTTGACTTTGTATGATTATCTTTTTGTCCCTCCGGGGTCTTATGAATATAATGGTTGTGATTTCGGCTACGTTTTGACTATTTCTGGTAATAACGTGACTGATTATAACCAAACTAGTTGCAATCTCGATCCCCAAAAAGATCCTCAAATTGTACTTGAGTCTGATGAACTTGTTGTCAAGTCTAAAGAAGACATCAACGATATTGCTTACGACAACACTGATAACGAAGAGCCAACTCTCGAGCGTCATGGTGCACCACTCACCATCAACTTAGATCTCACCGACAAAAAGGAAAAGACACCAGAAGATTCAACAATGATATCTGAAGAAGAAGAAGTCACATAAGTCAACTTGAAGAGCGGAAAAATGTTACCACCAAAAACAGCTCCAGCAGACAAAGGAAAACAGATAAAATAACTCAAGAAGAGATACCCCCACCTCCGCCAGAGGAAGAACCACATAAACAAGACAAAATTGGAGGATCATACAAAGTATGTTACAATGTGCTAGCTCATCTTAGGAAGTTGCCTGCCCAACTAAGCATCTACGATGCTTTGATCCTGTCAAAGGAGATGAGAGAGTCTCTGGTTACAGCTTTGCTTGATCCAGAAATTTTCTTAGCTCAGTTGGCTAGCACATCCTCGGATGAAGTTTTCTCGTTGAGAGAACAGTCAGGGGTAACCTTTACAGATGAAGACTTGCTGCTCGGTACCGCCGACCACAACCGTCCGCTCTATATCTCTGTCAACATTGGCAGATTTGTCTTATCGAGGGTTTTAGTGGATCCTGGAGCATCTCTCAACTTAATGAGTCTACAGACGTTAGCATATTTGGACTTCGGCGTTCAGGAGCTCATCCCCAATAAAATGATGTTAAGAGGATTGAACCAAAAGGGAGAAAGAGCCCTTGGATCAATTTCATTGCTTATGAAGGTTGGATAACTTGTAACAACCGTTAAATTTCATATCATCAACGCAGGGTCCTCTTTTAATGCTCTATTGGGTCGACCGAGGATTCATGGGCATAACATGGTTCCATCATCCCTACACCAGTGGATTAAATACCGCAAAGATGGTCAAGAAAATTACATCAAGGGAGACCTACAACCGTTTTCAGTGCATGAAGTTGGTATCCATGAAGATGCTGCCTACTAACGCCTCTAAAGAAGACTGTCTTCTCGCGCAAAATTTTGACACACAAAGATAAAGATTCAGAAGAAACACAAAAAGAAGGCCATACAACTCCATTTCAACAACCTTCTACCACTCCCTTACAAAGAGTTGTTGGAGGTTCTTCTAGTTCACGCACTCAAGGTCGAGGTCGGGGACGCGGACGAAGAAAGATCAATTTAATTGTTGAACGGACTAAGCCAACTATCAACATTGGTGATGAAGACAGTTCTGAAGATGAAGTAATGATGACAAAGCAGAAGAAACCTCAGTACGAGATATCCCTAGAAGATACAGAAAGGGATGAATATGAAAAAATGTATGATCGGATAAACCACTATGTGGATACTATGACCCTCACTCCGATTCTCCCTCAAAATGTTGAGAGTTTGAAGGTCAAGGAAGTCCGTAGTGTTGGTTCAAAGCCGATCAAATTTTACCGTGCTTCTACATCTACTGAGCTTGAAAAACATGTAAATTTGGATGTTGATCCTAATGAATTAATGGAATTGTCCACCTTGTGTTCAGAAGTTAATTTAACAAGGACACTTACCAAAACAAATGCCAAAAGATAAATTTCAACTTCTTAAAAAATTATGGCTCAAAAGTTAATTCAAAATGGACATTTACCAAAACAAATGCCAAAAGATAAATTCCAACTCTTTGAAAAATTGTGGAATACGTAAAGGATGAGCTCCCAATTCTAAAGAAGGTCTCGGATTTGGTACAGTTGGACCAGTCGATGATTCTGAATTTTGCATGGTTGTTACTTGTGAGTGAGAAGAGAATTGTTTCGATATAGAGGATGACTCTAATGATCAACCAATAAAAGACGCTCCACCATAATTTGAGGAAGAAATTAAATCCACTATCGAGGAATTGAAAGAGATTAACCTCGGAACTGAAGAACGACCCCGACCTACATTTATAAGTTCTCTACTTAATGACAAAGAGTCTGCAGAACTGGTCAAACTACTAGCAGAGTTTAAAGATTGCTTCACATGGAGCTACGATTAAATGTCAGGGCTGTCAGCAGAGGTTGCAGTCCATAAACTCGGGGTGGACAAGAATGTAACCCTAGTAAAACAAGCTCCCAGGAGAATGCGCCTCGAAATAGAATAACAAGTCATCGTCGAGGTAAGGAAATTGATAGACACCAACTTCGTTAAAGAAGAGCAGTACCCCACGTGGTTAGCCAATATTGTACCTGTTAAAAAGAAAAATGGACAGATCCGCGTTTGTGTCGACTTCAGGGGTTTGAATAAGGCATGTCCAAAAGACGAGTTTCCACGACCTATACCAGAGATGATGGTGGATATCGCTTAGATGCATGAGATTTTCTCCTTCATGGACGGATCGTCGGGGTATAACCAAATCAAGATGGCTCCCGAGGATGCAGCATTTACAGCTTTCAGAACACCGATTGGAATCTTCTGCTACACAGTGATGTCGTTCGGCCTAAAGAACGTCGGAGCAACATATCAGCGTGCAATGACGAAGATTTTTGACGACCTCATTCACAATCAAGTAGAATGCTACGTGGATGATCTGGTCATCAAAAGTAAATAAAGAATAGAACATTTGTACGATTTGAGGATTGTGTTTGAATGGTTACGAAAATATGATCTTAAGATGAATCCATTAAAGTGCACTTTCGGCGTCACCTCTGGGAAATTTCTAGGATTTGTTGTCCGTCATCGGGGAATTGAGATCGACCCGGATAAGATTAGACCTATCTCGGAAATGCCTCCCTTTAAAACCTTGAAGCAGTTACGTTCCTTCCAGGGGAAGTTGGCATATCTGAGACGCTTTATTTCTAACCTCTCAGGTAGGTGTCAGCCTTTCTCGGCATTAATTAAAAAGGACGCCAAATTTATTTGGGAAGAAAAATGTCAGCGAGCCTTTGAGGACGTTAAAAAATATTTAATGACACCTTCTGTTTTGGCAGCCTCTATCCCAAGGAAACCGTTGATACTTTATACCGCGGCTTTAGATGGCTCTCTTGGAACCCTCTTAGCCCAAGTCAATGAAGAGGGAAAAGAAAATGCACTCTACTACTTGAGTCATCGTCTAATACCGATGGAGGTAAGGTATCCGCCTATTGAGAAACATTGTCTGTCATTAATTTTTGCCGCTCAAAAGCTTATACATTACATGCTTTCTCATAAGATCACCCTAATTTTGAAAGTTAATCCATTGCAATATTTGACAACCCGACCAAACACTCTCTGGACGTTTGGCGAGATGGTCAATGATCTTATTGCAATTTGATATAACTTTGGTGCCCCTCCATGCTATCAAGGGACAAATTTTAGCAGACTTTCTTGTTGCACACCCACTGCCGGTTGGGTCCTCTCTCAATGACGAGTTACCGGACGAACAAATACTACAAATGGAATTTTCTAGTGCGCAACGCTGGGAAATGTAATTCGATGGTGCCTCATCACCTAGGAAAGACAAGGGATCAGGCACAGTTATACCAGGCATAGCAGGGATCAGTTTGATCTTTATCACGCTGGATAAGGGTATGTTGAGGTTTTCGTACCACCTGACGGAGCCATTGAAGCAGAATATGAAGCCTTAATCACCGGATTGGAATTGGCAATTTCAATGGATATAAGGAACGTTGTCATTTATGGTGACTCTCAACTTTTCATCCAGCAGGTCGCCGGACAATACAAAAATCTGAAACCAAGATTAGCAGATTACCATCTGTACGCGATGAAGCTCCTGGAGCAGTTTCCTGAGGTGACTTTCTAGCGGATTCCTCGGGGAGACAATGCTCATGTCGACGCTTTAGCAAAACTTGCTAAGGAAATGGCGTGTCCCCCGGAGGATTCCATCGAAGTTACGGGACAAGGAAGACGAGTCTTGTCTCGAAATGACTTTGAAACTCTACACAAGCTTGGAAAAGAAGAAACCGTAAATGCAGTAGAAGGCATTAACGAAGATTGGCGCAAGCCCTTAAGATAATATTTTCATACTAGAAAGCTGCCAGAAGACAAGTCCGAGGCACACCACATCACAAGAAGGGCCATGCCTTACGCCCTGGTGGGAAATGTTCTCTACAGAAGATCATTCNGAACATGTAAGTTTAGGGGATTTTGACATACCGAAAATATATGAATTTTTATACCCATATTCTATACTTATTTTTGGTGATATTGCACCTTAATGGAAGGTAATTTAATGTTTTCTTGCAAGTTGTTAATTTTTAGGACTTAAAGCAAAAATGAAGCAAAAGGATGGAATTTGGAGTCAAAATGACGTTTTTAAAGAAGTACTCAATGTCGACTATGCCAAGGGCAGCACTGTCGGAGCAGAACAACAGAATAGCTGAAATTTTTACTCAGAGCCGACGGTGCCAGAACTAGTGTCAACGGCGCCAAAGGCGGTTCAGCCCCCATTTCTAGAAGGTTCGATGTATTTAGACGATTTTTTAGGAGTTTTCGGAGGAACCTCTTGGAGAACCGACCTTGGGCTTTATATGGGGCCGAAATTTATCTGGAAAGTGACTCCATTTCGCTTCAAGACATTCCACCACGCTCCATTTTCGCGATTCTTTATAATCCATCTTCATTCCACCACTATATTGGAGTCCATTAGTGATTTTTCTTTTTTATTTTAGAGTTTGTGTTGTGAGATTTAGAGTGAAACTTTTAGTAAGAGTGTTGGAGAAGGACAAAAGTGAGAGATATCTTCTTCCTGCATTTCTAAGGAAAGGCTACAAGGGATTTGCTTTGAGAAAGAGTTTCAGATAATTTTTTTTTTGTTTATTAGTGTTGTATGAACTATCTTTTATATATAAAATTTGTGTTTTGTTGTGTCTTTATCATGAAATCTGAGTAGTTCCCTCTATATTTCTCCCTACTCTTAGATATGGTGAAATGAAGAGATAATATGATGTCTCAATATTTAAATATAAAATAAATTGTGATGATTTTTCAACTCCGAACTTAATTTACATTTCAATTTGGTCAATTGAATTGTTAAATATGTTGTGAAACATATGATCTGAGAAATGAAGTATGAGTTCTACAACAGAGTGAGGATCACATTTGATTTCATGGAGGAGAAATTGTTTTAGGGAATTAAGTGCAAATAAATAGGGAAATATTCTTTGTTGGGTATAAAATTGGAGAATCTTTAGGGTGAAAGACTAAAAACCCCAATTTGGTCTTAGTGTTTAAAAACTAAAACGAGAGTTAGCCTTCAGGTGAAGGGAAGTGGGAGCTCTGGAGTGGGAGTCGGTATCCTCCTAGCCTAGCCACAGATTTAGGGACTAAACCTAGGATTAGCTAATGATTTTCTATGCACTGTATCAGGGTAGAGAATTATAATTGCTCCTATTTGGCATAATGCATATTATANGCAAAAGGATGGAATTTGGAGTCAAAATGACGTTTTTAAAGAAGTACTCAATGTCGACTATGCCAAGGGCAGCACTGTCGGAGCAGAACAACAGAATAGCTGAAATTTTTACTCAGAGCCGACGGTGCCAGAACTAGTGTCAACGGCGCCAAAGGCGGTTCAGCCCCCATTTCTAGAAGGTTCGATGTATTTAGACGATTTTTTAGGAGTTTTCGGAGGAACCTCTTGGAGAACCGACCTTGGGCTTTATATGGGGCCGAAATTTATCTGGAAAGTGACTCCATTTCGCTTCAAGACATTCCACCACGCTCCATTTTCGCGATTCTTTATAATCCATCTTCATTCCACCACTATATTGGAGTCCATTAGTGATTTTTCTTTTTTATTTTAGAGTTTGTGTTGTGAGATTTAGAGTGAAACTTTTAGTAAGAGTGTTGGAGAAGGACAAAAGTGAGAGATATCTTCTTCCTGCATTTCTAAGGAAAGGCTACAAGGGATTTGCTTTGAGAAAGAGTTTCAGATAATTTTTTTTTTGTTTATTAGTGTTGTATGAACTATCTTTTATATATAAAATTTGTGTTTTGTTGTGTCTTTATCATGAAATCTGAGTAGTTCCCTCTATATTTCTCCCTACTCTTAGATATGGTGAAATGAAGAGATAATATGATGTCTCAATATTTAAATATAAAATAAATTGTGATGATTTTTCAACTCCGAACTTAATTTACATTTCAATTTGGTCAATTGAATTGTTAAATATGTTGTGAAACATATGATCTGAGAAATGAAGTATGAGTTCTACAACAGAGTGAGGATCACATTTGATTTCATGGAGGAGAAATTCGTTTAGGGAATTAAGTGCAAATAAATAGGGAAATATTCTTTGTTGGGTATAAAATTGGAGAATCTTTAGGGTGAAAGACTAAAAACCCCAATTTGGTCTTAGTGTTTAAAAACTAAAACGAGAGTTAGCCTTCAGGTGAAGGGAAGTGGGAGCTCTGGAGTGGGAGTCGGTATCCTCCTAGCCTAGCCACAGATTTAGGGACTAAACCTAGGATTAGCTAATGATTTTCTATGCACTGTATCAGGGTAGAGAATTATAATTGCTCCTATTTGGCATAATGCATATTATAAACATTTATCTCATCTCATTTCACCAGAACCTCATTGTAATGGGAAGGATGCTTGTTCACATAAGAAATCTTCATTACATAAACATAGTTAGTAGATCAGTATTTACTTTTTAAACTTTGCATTTTTGTTTTGCTAATAGTTAAATACTTTAGTTTGGATAAAATCTCGACATTTGGAATTAGCGACTCTGATTTTGTCAGAAGGCCATTAAAAAATATTTGTAGCAATTTCCTCAATTAGAGTTTAAGTGTCATTAAATGGTTTTAACATCAATGAACCAGCAGCAGCGGCATCGATAATAGATCTAAGAGATCTAGCTAATCCATCGTTAAAGGTTTGAATTATTAACCAATCTGGTATAGCATGGTGTGGAAACTCTCTTAAAAGTATTGTAAATCATTCCCATGCTTCATAAATAGATTCCCCTTCAAACTGGCAAAATTATGTAATATCATTTCTAAGATTCGTAGTTTTTTATGGTGGAAAATATTTAACAAGAAATTTCTACGCTAAATCACCACAAGTTCTAATAGATCTAGGTGATAACGAATGTGACCACATATTAATTTTATCCCTCAATGAGAAGGAAATAATCTAAGTCTTATAGCATCATCTAATACACCATCATACTCAAATGCAGCACATAATTTAAGAAAATTAGCAAGATGTAAATTTAGATCTTCAGTTGGTGCTCCCCAAAACTGATTATTTAAAACCATTTGGAAAATATCGGGTTTCAGCTCAAATGAATTAGCCACTACAGCGGGTTTTTAAATACTACAATGAAGTTCATCCACCGTAGGGTTTGCATAATCTCTTAAACTTATAAACTCTTCAACATCTTGATTATTTTGATTTGTCATTTTCTTAAAATTTTTAGTATTTTTTAATTTTTAATTTTTTCTAATAGTTCTTTCTAATTCAGAATTGTGAGGCACAAGTCTTAAGAAACCTGAACTACGCATACATTACTATAAAAAGCATAAAATATAATATAATATAATAAAAACACAAATAAGAACTTAATATAAAAACAACAGTACAATATTCTTGTAACAAATCTTAAAATTTAAATAAAACTTTATAAAAATAGAAATTTGCTTTCTAAGAACCTCCTTTGACAATTTTGTAAATTTTCGTCGGCAACGGTGCCAAAAACTTGATCCCAACTTTCTATATAGATGCTTATTGCAATGTATGTGATTATATGCTTAATTTTCTTCATAATGATTCCTATTTTGCAACAAAGTAAAAAAAACTTGATCCAAAGCAAAAGCTAAGTAATTTTTTCACTATGAAGCAAAGAAAAATACAGTGATAATATTTAAATATGGGATATTATGTAAGTATACGTATTGTTATCAAGTAATATATAACTTTCTGATTTAGCCTCAAATGTCAAACCCACAAAGAAAAATGGCAATATGCAATTTAGAAAATTAGAAATTTTAGATAACAAAAATCCTACTTAGCAAAATATTCTTACTTAAACTTAAGATGCTATAATAGAAATGAAAATTTGATTCTTTTTGTAATTTTTGATAATTGAAAATAAAGTAAGAAACTAATTAACTTATCTAAATATTTGCAAGATGAAGGCAATATAAGTAAAATATCTTTTTCCTTATCAAGAATCAATAACAAGTATAAAATTCTCTTATTCAAGTATTATAAATGTGTTGTGTCAAATAAGAGCAATAATATTCTTTACCCTTACTAATAATGCTATAAAAATAGTGGCTAATTTAAAGTTTAAATAGTTTTGAAGACCGGTTAGGTATAGAAGATACTAGCTCTCACTCTAAAGTTCCCTCTTCTCCCTTAACCTGTGGGCTAACATATCGTATCAAAACTTTAAATTATAAATCAAATTGGGGGATTTAGCTTGTCACTCTAAAATCCTCTAATTCTACACTCATGAAAGTTTATTTTCCTATTTATTTGCACTCAACCCCATGAATTACATTCTCATCTATGAAATCAATATGTGGTTCTTACCATTTGTTAACTGAGACTATAACATCTTGGATCTTACATGTTCTCACAATAGGTATTGACATCTTAATTGGCCAAATCAAGCAGTAAATAAAGTACAAGGTTTCAAATCAACACAACTTCTTCTAACATTGAAGTCTAATACATCTCACAACATTCTTTCAACTCTTAATTACTTATCATTTTAAAGAAAAAAATAAAGAAATTTACTCATAATCCATGAAGAAAACACAATCACACATGAGTTTAAAAGTAGAAATCATGCACACAAACAAGAATCCTAAATTAAAATCAAATTTAGTCACAAAAATAAACATTTATCTCAAAGCCTCTTGACCAAAGGAAAATATGTTGAGATTTTCATACCTATTTTATACTATTTTTGATGATATTGCACTTNTTTGAATTATATTGTTGTGATTAAGTCTTGATTTTCTAAAATCTTAGTTCGTAGTTCTAATATTACTCCTTGTGGGATCGATATCTAGGACTCCAAATTGAATGTCGTTGTTGTGATTAAAGTATTATTTTTCTAAGGTCTTAGTCTGTAATTCTAAACTACTCCCTGTGGGATCGATATCTAGGACTCCCAAATCTTAGTTTGTAGTTCTAATATTACTCCCTGTGGGATCGATATCTAGGACTCCATTAGAACCTATATTACTTGAGCGATACGTATACTTGCATTGATAAGTGTGACTTTACCATTATTGAATATTTAATATATACATCTTTATCGAATCTATAATCGTTATTAAGTTTTTGGTGTTGTTGCTGAGGAATTAAATCTTCTAGTAGTAGTATTAAATACTTGTATTTTTAGGAATATATAAAGTCGTTGTCAAGTTTTTGGCGTCATTTTCGCGGAGTAAACAAGAATCATAATTAGAGTAACGGACAAATTAGGACTATCAGAAAATTTTTACTTGAATTGTAACTTTTTTTCATATTTAGTTAACTATTTTTCTGTATACTGTTTTCAATTGTATGCTTAAATTTGGACCTGAAAATCTTATACCCTACAATTCAAAATTATAACGCAATATTAGAAAAATTAGAAGACTGAGAAGAGAACCTAGAAATCTTAACACAATGGAAAACAACGTGAACAATCAAGGAATAGAAAATGAACACCAACCTAGACCTCTAAGAGATTATACAAATCCTACAACAGATGAAATTCACTTATCTATCCAAAATCCTGATGTAGTTGCTAATTCAAATCTTAAACCTGCTATTATCCAAATGGTACAAAACAATCAATTCGGAGGTACACCAAATGAATGCTTAAACCTGCTATTATCCAAATGGTACAAAATAATCAATTCAGAGGTACACCAAATGAAGATTACAGCAGATGAGATTCACTTATCTATCCAAAATCCTGATGTAGCTGCTAATTCATTTGAGCTTGAACTTGCTATTATCCAAATGGTACAAAACAATCAATTCGGAGGTACACCAAATGAAGATCCGAACCAAGACCCTTAAGAGACTATGCAAATCCTACGGCAGATGAAATTCAGTTATCTATCCAAAATCCTGATGTAGCTGCTAATTCATTTGAGCTTAAAGCAGATGAAATTCACTCATCTATCCAAAATCCTGATGTAGTTGCTAATTCATTTGAGCTTAAACTTGCTATTATCTAAATGGTACAAAATAATCAATTCGGAGGTACACCAAATGAAGATCCTAATTTACACATCGCATAATTCACTTATCAATCCAAAATCCTGATGTAGCTGCTAATTCATTTGAGCTTAAACCTGCTATTATCCAAATGGGTACGAATAATCAATGCGGAGTTACACCAAATAAGGATCCTAATTTACATCTCGCTAGTTTTTTAGAACTATGTGCTACCTATAAATATGACAGAGTTTCAAACAATGCTGTTAGACTTAGACTTTTCCTTTTTCACTTAAGGATAAGGCTAAGATGTGTTTAAATTCGTTAGCACCTGGATCTATTAGAACTTGGGGAGAACTTTCACAGAAATTTCTATCTCTTCCATCCAAAACTGCTAAACTTAAAAATGACATAACATCATTCTGTCAAATTGATGGAGAGGTACCAGGATCTATTAGAACTTGGGGAGAACTTTCACAGAAATTTCTATCCAAATATTTCCCTCAACAGGATCTATTAGAACTTGGGGAGAACTTTCACAGAAATTTCTATCCAAATATTTCCCTCCAATGGATCTATTAGAACTTGGGGAGAACTTTCACAGAAATTTCTATCCAAATATTTCCCTCCATCAGAATCTATTAGAACTTGGGGAGAACTGTCACAGAAATTTCTATCCAAATATTTCCCTCCATCCAAGGCTACTAAACTTAGAAATGACATAACATCATTTTGTCAGATTGATGGAGAGTCAATTTATGAAGCTTTTAAACTTAGAAATGACATAACATCATTATGTCAGATTGATGGAGAGTCAATATATGAAGCTTGGGGAACTTAGAAATGACATAACATCATTCTGTCAGATTGATGGAGAGTCAATATATGATGCTTGGGAGAGATTTAAAGATCTTCTTAGGACTAAGAAATGACATAACATCGTTCTGTCAGATTGATGGAGAGTCAATATATGAAGCTTGAGAGAAATGACATAACATAGTTCTGTCAGATTGATGGAGAGTCAATATATGAAGCTTGGGAGAGATTTAAAGATATAACATCATTTTGTCAGATTGATGGAGAGTCAATATATGAAGCTTGAAAGAGATTTAAAGATCTTCTTAGATAGAAATTTCTATCCAAATATTTCCCTCCATCTAAAACTACTAAACTTAGAAATGACATAACATTTGGGGAGAACTTTCACTGAAATTTCTATCCAAATATTTTCCTCCATCCAAAACTGCTAAACTTAGAAATGACTTTTAATTGATGGAGAGTCAATATACGAAGGTTAGGAGAGATTTAAAGATCTTCTTAGGAAATGCCCTCATCATTCGTTACCAGATTGGATGATAATCTTCCATCCAAAACTGCTAAACTTAGAAATGACATAACATAGTTCTGTCAGATTGATGGAGAGTCAATATATGAAGCTTGGGAGAGATTTAAAGATATAACATCTTTCTGTCAGATTGATGGAGAGTCATATATGAATATTGGGAGAGATTTAAAGATCTTCTTAGGAAGTGCCCTCATCATTCATTACCAGATTGGTTGATAATTTAAACTTTTTATAATGGACTAGTGGGATCACTTAGTTTGATTATAGATGTTGCAGTTGGTGGTTCTTTAATGTCAAAACCTTTTAATGAGGCTTATTTGTTAATAAAAAAGATGGCTACCAACAATTTTCAATGGCCCTTTGAAAGGGTAAATCCTAAAAGAGTAGCTTATTGCTACCAACAATTTTCAATGGCCCTCTGAGCGGGTAAATCCTAAAAGAGTAGCTAGTATCCACGATTCTGATGTAATATCTATGTTAGCTTCGCAGATTACCGCAATATCAAAGAAATTAGATCATGACCAACAATTTTCAATGACCCTCTGAATGGGTAAATCCTAAAAGAGTAGCTAGTATCCATGACAATTTTCAATGGCCCTCTGAGCGGGTAAATCCTAAAAGAGTAGCTAGTATCCATGATTCTGACAATATCTATGTTAGCTTGCAGATTGCTGCAATATCAAAGATATTAGATCATTATGGAATGAATTATTCTCCAACACCAATATGATGGAAGAGAATTCATTTAGGAAATTTATGGATGTTCAACCTTTGTGTGAAACTTTAAATGTTATTAATAGACCAAACAACCCTTATTAGAACTATTATAACCCAGGTTGGAAGAATCATCCAAATTTTAATTTGAATAACAATTCTACTAAAAATCAATAATGGACGAACAACCCAGTGATCCCATTAGGAAATTCATCCAACCAAGGAAATGTTAATTATAGACCTTTTTATCTTTCAGGATTTAACAGTAACACTCAAATTAAGAAAAAGAAGTTGTCTATGGAAGAGATGATATTAAACATGGCTCAACAATTGCAAAATCAAGGAAATCAATTACAAATTCAAGGAAATTAATTACAAAATAAAGGAACTGCTATTAAGAATATTGAAAATCAATTAGGGCATATCGCTACTGCGCTTAGTAACTATTAGAAACTTCTCCTAGTACTGCGGAACCAAATCCTAAAGATCAAGGAAAAGAACAAATAAAAGAGATACAATTACGAAGTGGAAAAGAATTGGTAATAAGAATGAATAAAGAAACGAAAATTGAAAAAGAGAACGTGGATACTGAAAAAGAAAAGATCATGCATACCCAGATTTAGAATGTCCACTTACATCAATAAAAATTACAATGGAGAAACCTCCACCACCGTTTCCTCAAAGATTGAAGCAACAAAAATAGAATAAACAATTTTCCAAGTTTTTAGAAACTCTTAAGAAAATAACGGTAAATATTCCCTTCGTAGAAACCTTAGAGCATATGCATAATTATGTGAAATTTATGAAAGATATTCTGAACAAGAAAAGGAAGTTTAATGATAATGAAACTGTTACACTTAGCGAAGAGTGTAGTGTAATTATTCAGAAAAAGCTTCCTGAAAAATTAAAAGATCCATATTTAGAGAAGAGTGTAGTGCAATTATTCAGAAAAAGCTTCCTGAAAAATTAAAAGATCCAGGTCTGTTGCACTTAGCGAAGAGTGTAGTGCGATTATTCAGAAAAAGCTTCCTGAAAAATTAAAAGATCCTGGTAGTTTCACCATCTCGTATGCTATCGGTGAAAAATTTTATGGAAGAGCTTTATGTGATTTGGGAGCCAACATTAATCTTATGCCTCTATCAATTTTCAAAAGATTAGAATTAGGAGAAGTCTCACCTACTTCTGTAACTCTACAGTTAGTAGATCATTCAGTTACATAGCCACCTACATAACTCGTTAGTTAGCGCATCGTTCAGTTACTTATCGTGAGGGAGTTATAGAAGATGTGTTAGTAAAAGTTGATAAATTTATCTTTCCTGTGGATTTCAATTTAGATATGGAGGAAGATAAAGAAATACCTATTATCTTAAGTAGACCGTTTTTAGCTACTGGAAAAGCTATGATAGATGTTCAAAAAGAAGAATTGACTATGAGAGTTAACGATCAAGAAATGACTTTTAACATTGCAAAATCTATGAAATACCCTGGTGTTGAAAGAGATAATGAATGTTTTCGCATGGAAATTAGTGAACATCTAATGAATGAGCATTTTAAAGAACATTTTGAAGCGAAAGAACAGTTTGATGATAGTGATGAAGTTATTTTGAACGAAATAAAAAATGAAGAATTAGATTATATTCAGGGAAGATTTGAGATGCTGGATATTACAGAAAATGCTGATAAAAAACTAGTTCTGTCAAATATAAAACCACCTGAACTTGAGTTGAAAATATTGCCTAACCACTTAAAGTATGTCTTTCTGGGAGACTCATCTACACTACCTGTTATTATATCTTCAGAATTAAATGATTTGTAAGAGCAAAGATTATTGATACATTGAAAAGATATAAGAAAGCTTTTGGTTGGAACTTAGCTGATATTAAAGGAATCAGTCCTTCGATCTATATGCACAGAATTATACTAGATGAACAATATAAACCAAGAGTTGATCCNTAGAATTATATTAGATGAATAATATAAACCAAAAGTTGATCCACAAAGGAGATTAAATTCGATGATGAAAGAAGTAGTTAAGAAGGAAATTTTGAATTTGTTGGACACTGGAATTATTTAGCCTATTTCAGATAGTGCTTGGGTAAGTCCAATTCATTGTGTTCCTAAGAAAGGAGAAGTGACTGTTGAAAAAAAAAGAGAATAATGAATTAATACTTATCAGACAAGTTACTGGGTGGCGTATTTGCATAGATTATAGAAAATTAAACACTGCCACTAAGAAAGATCACTTCCCTTTACCATTTTTAGACTAAATAGTAGATAGACTTGCTGGGCANTTGTTCCTAAGAAAGGAGGAGTGACTGTTGAAAAAAAAGAAAATAATGAATTAATACCCATCATAAAAGTTACTAGGTGGCATATTTGCATTGATTATAGAAAATTAAACACTGCCACCTGGAAAGATCACTTCCCTTTACTCTTTTTAGATAAGATAGTAGATACACTTGCTGGGCACAAATATTTTTATTTTTTAGATGGATATACCAGTTACCATGAAGTTCCTATTGCTCCTGAGGATTAAGAAAAGACAACATTTACTAGTTCGTTTGGAACTTTTGCTTTTTGAAGAATGCCTTTTGGATTATGTAATGCACCTGCAACATTCCAGAGATGTATGATGTCCATATTTAGTAAGTTAATTGATGATGGATTGGAAGTATTTATGGATGATTTCTCTGTATTAGGAACATCATTTGATGCATGCTTAAATTATCTTGAAAAAGTTTTATAGTTATGCAAAAGAACTATGTTAGTTATGAATTGAGAGAAATGTCAATTTATGGTTGCAGGAGGAATTGTGTTAGGGCATAAAATTTTAGAAAATNAATCATGTAATGCACCTGCAACATTCTAGAGATGTATGATGTCTATATTTAGTAAGTTAATTGATGATGGATTGGAAGTATTTATGGATGATTTCTCTGTATTTGGAACATCATTTGAAGCATGCTTAAATTATCTTAAAAAGTTTTGGAGTTATGTGAAAGAACTAATTTAGTTCTAAATTGGGAGAAATGTCAATTTATGGTTGCAAAAAGAATTGTGTTAGGGCATAAAATTTTTGAAAATGGTATGGAAGAAGACCCTGTAAAAATTCAAGTTTTATCTAAACTAACACCTCCTACTATTGTAAGAGAAGTTAGGAGTTTTCTTGGACATGTTGGTTTTTATCCCTCCTACTGAAGATTCGCTGCGCCTCGGCACTAATGAACTTTCTCTGGTTGAACACTCGTATTCTATGGTTTTTAGAGGAATTGGACGCCATAGGGATGATTTGGTGGAGTTTCACTTTGTTTCTAAAGAAATACAAACTTAAGAATCAAATTTTGAAGTTTAAAAGGAGTAACTCCTACCAAAAACCGCCAAAAACCGTCCATTCAAACTCTAGAAACCGTCATCCCGCTGGTCTCATTGTCGGTGGCGTCGAGTGCGCTGTCGGTGAGCCTTTAGAATTTAACTGCCTGGACTCTCGAGAAAAACCCGCCATCGGGGCCTAAGGCAAAAATTTCACAGTTTTGCTCTGGTCCGAATGTGTTCCAATTTTTCTTTATGGATCCAATTTTTATGATGATTTAAGGGTAAATATAAGTAGTAGAGTTCAATACTACCACAAACTAACGATAATTTCAAATAAAACTACTATAATCGCAATAAATATAAAGATAATTATGGGTTGCCTCTCATAAAGTGCTTGGTTTAACATCGTCAGCCCGACATATTCAGGTATTATTCAGGTTGACTGATCATTAAAGCCTCTTTAAAATTTTGTCTTTTACCCTCAAAATACGGTTTTAATCTGTGTCCATTTACTTTAAATCTATTCCCAGTCTCTGTATTTCAGCAGCTCCGTAAGTATAAACTTGAGTCTCAATAAAGGGTCCTAGCCAACGAGACTTCAATTTCCAAGGGAATAACTTTAGCCTTGTATTGTAAAGCAAAACTTCTTGGCTTAGTTCAAAGTTATTCTGGTTAATCTTTCGATCATGCCATAACTTTAGTCTCTCCTTACAAATTTTGTCGTTATCATAAGATTCATTTATTAATTCTTCCAATTCATTTAATTGTAATAATCTCTTCTCACCAGCATCTTTCAAATTGTAATTGAATTCTTTAATTACCCAATATATTTTATGCTCCAATTCTACTTTTAAGTGACAAGTCTTTCCAAAAATCAGCCTGTAAGTAGTCATTCCAATATGAGTTTTATAAGCAGTCTTGTAAGCTCATAATGCAGTATCCAGTCTAGTGGACCAATCTATTCTACTAGGGTTTACAGTTTTCTCAAGTATTTGTTTAATCTCTTTATTAGAAACTTCAGCTAACCCACTAGTTTGAGGGTGATAGGCAGTAGAGATTCTATGAATAATATTAAACTTTTCTGCCAATCTCTGCATGTATTTATTCCAAAAATGGGATCCTCCGTCAGTGATAATCATTCTCAGTATTCCGTATCTAGTGAAAATATTTTTCGTTAAAATATTGAAACACTTTTAGCATCACAACGAGGTAAAGCTTGTGCTTCAATCCACTTTGAAATGTAGTCTACTGCAATTAATATATATAAGTTCCCAAATGAAAGAATAAATGGTCCCATGAAATCTAATCCCCAAACATCAAAGATCTCAACTTCTAACATGAAATTCAGAGGCATTTCATTTCTTCTAGATATATTGCCAAATCGCTGGCATCAATCACAAGTTTTTTGTATCTTAAACATCTCTAAAGAGAGTAGAACAATAGAATCCATCTTATAAAATTTTATAAGAAGTTTTATCAATACTAAAATGTCCTCCAAATTCAGAATTATGACATTTCTGAATGATTAGATCAGTTTCTACATAAGGTAGACATCTCCTCATAATAATATCTTTACATTGTTTATATAAATTAGGCTCATCCCAAAAATCTGCTTCCGCATCATGAACGAATTTTCTTTGTTGTTTTAATGTCAGCATAGGTGACAAAATATCAATTACAATATAATTAACAATATCAGCATACCATGGTATTTTCCACTCATTAATATTATAAATTTTTTCATTAGGGAAACTGTCTGTAATTTCATTTTCAGTGTCAGATAATTCATAATTTTCTAATCTCGACAAATGATCATCAATTTGATTATTAGTTCCCTTTCTATCAATAACCACAAGATCAAATTCTTGCATCAAAAGTAAAATTTGATTATCAGTTCCCTTTCTATCAATAACCACAAGATCAAATTTTTGCATCAAAAGTATATCAACCTTGGTTTAGCATCCTTCTTTTGCATTAGATATTTAATAGCAGATTGATCAGTATGCTACATTGGTTTGACATCCTTCTTTTGCATTAGATATTTAATAGCAGAGTGATCAGTGGGCACAACAACATATTTTACATTAGATATTTAATAGCAGAGTGATCAGTGTACACAACACATTTAGTTCCAATTAAATAAGATCTAGATTTTTCTAAATCATACACAATGGCCAGTAACTCTTTTTCAGTAATAGTATAGTTAATTTGAGCATCATTAAGATGTAGTATATAACTTTAAAAATCTTATACCTTTGTCCAAGAACAACTCCAATAGCATAATCATTAGCATCATACATCAGTTCAAATGGTTTCTCTCAGTTAGGTGAAACTATAATAGGGGTTGTGATTAATTTTTTCTTTAATAACTCAAAGGCATTTAAACAGTTTTCAGTGAATTCAAAATTCTTGTCCTTTTCTAAAAGTTGGCATAGAGGTTTAGTAATTTTTAAAAAAATTTTAATAAAATGCCTATAAAAACCAATATGTTTAAGAATTAGTGCATCTAAATAAGACTGTCGATCGATATTGGATCTAGAATTGTGAAGTTGTTTTGGGCCTGATTGTTCATGAATCAACTTATAGGCTTGGACATCCTTCCACAATTTTCTTACTTTGCAGTTAGTTTCAAGTATCTTATGAGAATTGGGAAAAGGCACTTCTACCTTGGAAATCCTTGGACCCAACTGAGAGATTCCAGCCAATGAAGATGAAAATGATATGACTATTATGGTAGATCAATCATCTCAGAATTCACTGTCTATTTGACCTTTAGTTCGAGACAAAATACTAGTGATCTTGCGCAAAATCAAGAAATTTGAGGAGGTACAAAATGTTATGAATGCAATTAACAATACCTCTGATTTCTTTGATCATCTAAACTAAAGGATGAAAGAACAATTTGCTCACTCTGGACATATCAAAGAAAGTTTGATACGGCTGATGAGAAGGATGAAATTGATAGAAGAGGACTCTACTGATGAATTTCCATACCGACCCTTCTGTAACCTCTTCATTCATGTGCAATCAATGGGTGATCTCAGAGGAGAATCTAGCACTAAATCTGAAGAATAGTAGATTTACCTTGCTACATGTCTATCTATGTTTGTAACTTGATTTGAACTTTATGTTTTCTTTGCTTTAGAATTTTTCTTTTAAATCTCTGTATAGTTGAGACTGAGCATAGGATGTTTATTTTCAGTGTTTTGAGTTTTGTGGTTTGGATTGCGATGCTGAGAAAATACCAAACTTAGGTATGTCGTGTAACATGTATTGTAACCCTTGGAATTTATATATAATTGTGATGTTTTGTGTTGTGAATGTTTATTTGTGAGGTACATCATTTAATCACTTAAAATTATGTATATAATGATTGAACGGATGTCGTTGAGGCTTGAAATTGATCGAAATCACAAAAATTCAGAAATTGAACCAATTTAATAAAGCTCGTCGGCGGCGCCCTCGATGCCACCGATGGCGGACTTTTCCCGAAACTTAGGATATTAATCCAATAGAGCTCACCAACGGCGCTGAAGACCCCACCGACGGTGAAATAAAAAAAAAATACATTTAACCGCGATTTTAACCAGTCAACCATCACTATTCATCATCCCCTTCCTCTAAAAAATGAAAATTTTGAACTAGGGCTTGAGAGATCTTGGATTTGGGAGCAATTTCAAGGCATTTAGACACTAGATTTGATCATCTATTGGTAAGAGCTTCACTCCAAACAAAAAATATTTGATTTTCACCATGACTTTCTTCAACATTGAGATGATCCAAAAATTTTGAGAATGTGAAGAACATATTGGGAAGAAATTCATGAAATTTAGTTTTGAACTCTTATAATCACTCTTGGAAGCCATTATTTGCATATTTGAAGTATATTTTGGAATTTTTCTATAATTTTGTTTAGAATGAAATGGCTCTGCGACAAAAGAGGTGACTTGAGTTTGACAAGCCTCACTTCGTGAATGCGAATGCTCAATCGAGGTTTAATTCAGTATTTGAAGGAAATAAATGTATACAAGATTGAGTTTTTGAGAGTCCAGGAGGAGAAATTGAATGAGTTATTATCGAGCGGAGCTGGGAAAACTTCTGTTACACCACTAATAAGGCTACTGCAAATATTATAAAAGAGTTTTATGCCAACATGTTCTATTCTCAGGACAAAATCATTCAAGTGCGGGGATTTTCTGTTGAATTTAGTGTCACCCGCATTAACTCCTTTTATGAAGTCCCAGACTCCTATAACTGCCATTATGAAACCTTCAGTATAATGGAAGGCCTACTGAACGATGTGATCAACTTTCTCACTGTTGGGAAAGGAACATGGAAGATAAAGCAACAAGAACGGGTAAATTTTTCTGCTTCCATATTGAATGCCACATCTAAAGCGTGGCATTATTTTATTTCCTCTACTCTGTTACCGACCTATCACCATAGTGAGGTAATAAGAGATAGAGCTATTCTGAATTTCTGTATTCAAAATAATAGAAATATAAATGTGGGGAGAATCATTTTTAAAAATATGTTGACCACGGCAATGAGTGAAACAAGTGGAGGTCTAGGACATCCTGGCCTTATTTATGCACTTTGCTAACTTTCTGAAGTAGAAGCTGGAGGAGATGAAGAATGGGTTTACCCTATGAAACCCATTAGTAAAGCTAATTTGAAGACATATGAATCCCATGAAAAATGGAGAATTGGGAGTAGGAGTCAAGAACCTTCTACTAGTAGAGATATCCCCTCTACTAGTTATGACCTTCCACCTTCTAGTTTTCCTACCCTGACTGATTTAATGAATGAGTTGACCTTGCAGCGAAAGAGGCTAGAGTTAATAAATGAAAGGATTGAAGGTTTAGAACGTAGACATGATTATGATAGTGAGTACCTACAGAGGCATTCGAACTTTAAGATAGCTTACTACGAAGCTCAGGCCTGACACTACAGAGGTGAGCCCGATGTTACTTTTCCTGAATGCCCCCGATATACTCACTATCAGCAGTATCAGCCCAATCCACCAGCTGACCAAGGAGACGAAGACATAGTTTCGGATTTTGACATTTGATAGAAATTGATGTACTTTTACTTTTATTTTTGTAATTTTTGTAATAGAAATAGATATTTGTGTGTTTATACTTTCATTTTTATTTTAATGTTATTATTGGATAATTTTAATTATTGTTATAATTGTTGGCGTGGTAGTTGAAGTTTGTTAATTTGTAATGTGATGTAATTTTTATTTTACCTTTTAATTTTAATTGTTTTGTTTAGTGTTGTGGATGTGTTAACAAAATATTGTGTTTGTATAATGTTTATTTTTGTACTTATTTCAAAATTTCATTACCCATCAAATTCTCTAATGATTTATATGTATAAAAAGCTCCTAATGTTACAAACCAAGTGAAGTAGAAATTTTGAGAAGGACTGCAAAAATTTCAGAATGATGAAAATGCCTAAAATACTGAGGTATGATTTATATTTAGAATTTTTCTTTCCACATGTATCATTCCATATTGAAAAATTTAAGTTTCGGGGAGAGAAGAAAAAGATTAACTATTAGATGTTCTCAATTTAAATATTTTAAAAAATTATTAATATGATTTNTTCTGATGACCGACAACTTCTTACGGCAAACCCCACACCAAAAATAGTGCCGACATACTTCAATATTTGAAGAGAAGAAATGTATACAAGATCGAGTTTTTGAGAGTCCGGGAGGAGAAATTGAACGAGTTATTACCGAACGGAGGTGGGAAAACTTCTATTATACCACAATAAGGCTGCTGCGAATATTGTGAAAGAATTTTATGCCAATGTGCACTATTCTGAGGATGGAACTGTTCGAGTACGGGGATTTTCTGTTGAATTTAGTGCCGCCCACATTAACTCTTTTTATGAAGTCCCAGACTCCTATAGCTTCCATTATGGAACCTTCAGTATAATGGAAGGCCCGCTGAATGATGTCATCAACTTTCTTACTGATGGAAAGGGACATGGAAGATAAACCAACGAGAAAGGGTGAATTTTTCTGCTTCCATGTTGAATGCCACATCTAAAGCGTGGCACTATTTTATTTCCTCTACTCTATTACCTACCTATCACCATAGTGAGGTAACAAGAGATAGAGCTATTCTGAATTTTTGTATTCAGAATAATCAAACTATAAATGTGGGGAGAATTATTTATAAGAATATATTGACCACGACAAAGAGTGTAACAAGTGGAGGTTTGGGACATCCTGGCCTCATTTATGCACTTTGTCAACTTTAAAGAGTTGAAGCTGGAGATAATGAAGAATGGGTTTACCCTATGAAACCCATTAGTAAAGCTAATTTGAAGACATATGAAACCCATGAAAAATGGCAAACTGGAAGTAGAAGTCAAGAACCTTCTACTAGTAGAGATACCCCCTCTACTACTAGTAGAGATACCCCCTCTACTAGTTATGACCTTTCTTCTTCTAGTTCCCCTACCCTGAATGATTTAATGAATGAGTTGACCTTGTAGCGAAAGAGTATAGAGCTAATAAATGAAAGAATTGGGGGTTTAAAACGTAGATATGATTATGATAGTGAGTACCTACAGAGGCATTCTGACTTTGAGGTAGCTTACTACGAAGCTCAGGCCCGATAATACAAAGGTGAGTCTGATGTTACTTTTCTTGAATGCCCTCGTTATACTCAGTATCAACATAATCCACCTGCTGACCAAGGAGATGAAGCTATAGTTTGAGATTTTGACATATGATAGTAGTTGATGTACTTTTTTTTATTTTTGTAATTGTTGTAATAGAGATAGATGTTTGTGTGTTTGTACTTTCACTTTTATTTTTATGTTGCAATTGGATAATTTTTAATTATTATTATAATTGTTTGGTGTGGTAGTTGAAATTTGTTAAATTATAATGTGATGTGATTTTTATTTTGCATTTTAATTGTAATTGTTTTTTATTTAGTATTGTGGATGTGTTAGTGAAATATTGTGTTTGAATAATGTTTAGTTTTGTATTTATTTCAAAATTTCATTACCCAGTAAATTCTCTAATGATTTATATGTATAGAAAGCTCCTAATATTACAGACCAGTTGAAGTAAAAATTATGAGGACTGCAAAATTTCAGAATGATGAAAATGTCTAAAGTACTGAGGTATGATTTATATTTAGAATTTTTCTTTTCACCTCTATCATTCCATATTGAAAAATTTAAGTTTAGGGGAAGGGAAGAAAAAGATTAACTATTAGATGTTCTCAATTTAAATATTTTCAAAAATTATTAATAGGGAGGAAAGAAAAAGATTAACTATTATATGTTCTCAATTTAAATATTTTCAAAAATTATTAATATGATCTATATAGTGAATTTAATTCTGTAACTATATTTTTGTAACTATTTAAATATTATGGTAGATTTAAAGAAAGTAAATTTAATTCAGGTAACTATATTTTTGTAACTATTTAAATACTATGGTAGATTTAAAGAAATATTTTTGTTAAGTTTGGGAGAGGGAAGAAAAAGATTGACTATTAGATGTCCTCTATTTCAATATTTTCAAAAATTATTTATATGATTTCATGTAGTGAATGTAACTATATTTTTGTAACTATTTAAATATTATGGTAGATTTAAAGAAAGTAAATTTAATTCAGGTAACTATATTTTTGTAACTATTTAAATACTATGGTAGATTTAAAGAAATATTTTTGTTAAGTTTGGGAGAGGGAAGAAAAAGATTGACTATTAGATGTCCTCTATTTCAATATTTTCAAAAATTATTTATATGATTTCATGTAGTGAAATAATTCAGATAACTATATTTTGTAGATATTTAAATATTATGGTTGATTTAAAGGACTATTTTTGTAATGAAAATTAATTTTGTAGATTAAGATATTTAGTATAAGAGAATAAGACTTAGTTAACTATTTAAAGTAAATGAAACTATATTTTGAAGTGTTAAGAATCTGGAAATTCATTTGAGAAGAAAAGATTGGGGCTCAATGACGTAAAAACTATGAAATATTTATAAGGTAATAGAATGCTTTGAGTTTCAAATTTAGGGAAAGAAAGGTGATGTTTAAAATCATTAATGGCTATCCAAATATAGTAATCCTCACTTGAAAAAGGAGAAAGAAAGGATTGACAACAATCCCTGAAAAGAAAAGAAAAATATATAGGATTGAAAGCAATCCAAATTAAAAAAGAGAAAAGGAAAGAAAGAAAAAAATATGAAAGTGAGGAGAAGCTTGAGGAGATGCCTAATAAAAAATTGGCTTCACTGGACCTACCTAAAGGAATACTTAAACACATTTCTGAACTTATATTTATGGATTAGCATCTTTTACTAGTAGTGTTCTCATGAAGTTCCTTGCATTCCTGAACTTATATTTATGGATTAGATCTTTTACTAGTAGTGTTCTCATGAAGTTCCCAATTGAACTTATATTTATGGATTAGATCTTTTACTAGTAGTGTTCCCATGAAATTCCTATCCTTGAACTTATATTTATGGATTAGATCTTTTACTAGTAGTGTTCCCATGAAGTTCCTATCATTTTAAATATTCCACTTAACTTGATACAATATATAATTCATTTGATCTTTTACTAGTAGTGTTCCCATAAAGTTCCTATCATTTGAATATTCTAAGTGACTTAATATTACAACATATAGTCATTCTTGAAATGTTAGAAGACTAAAACTCTTGAACTTGATGACTAGATAATCTTGTAGCTACAGAGTTAATTTTATTACTTGGATTTTTTATGAAAATCTCACTATGATATTTACTTAAATCAAACTTATAGTATTTCTGAATTAAAACTTTACTACAACAGATCATAACTTTTATATAGTACTAAAATTACTTGAGGACAAGTAATAGTTAAGTTTGGGGGATTTGACCAAAGAAAAATATGTTGAGATTTTCATACCTATTTTACACTATTTCTAATGATATTGCATTTTAAAGAAAGGTATTTTTGATGTTTTGTTGGAGGTATGATGAATTATGGTCGTTGGAGCAAAAAGATGCAACGAGGAGTGAATTTAGAGCGAAAAGGACCAAAATGTGTAGATTTGAACTAGGGCGTCGATGACGAGCCCAACGGCGCCGACGACGCGATTTTCCCGAGACTCCAAACAAATAATTTAGAAGGCCCGCCGACGGCGAGATCGACAGTTATTTCCAAATGTGCATTGAATGTGGATGATTTTTGGAGGGATGCTTTGGCAACTCTTAGGAAAACTCTTCTACAACTTTAAAAGAAGACTTTGACCAAAAGTTGGGAAGAGGCTCTAGAGTTCGAGGAGTTGGAAGGTTAGAACAACATCTAAGAGCCTCAGTAGTGTGTAAAGAGTTTACTTTAGGGTTAGATTGTGAGGAATTTTTCGATAGATTGTAAGAGTGGAGGGAAAATGAGAGATTTCTTCCTCCTTATCGCTTCGAAGAGGAATTTTGTGTGCTGTAAAGAAAGGAAGAGATTCAGAGGAACTTCGAGGAGTTTGCTTGGAGATAAGTTAAAGATAAGTGTTATTTACTTGTTGTAGTTTGTATGACTTTGCTTTTATATATGAATTCCAAATTTTGTTGTGTCTTCCCCATGAGTTCTGAGCAGTTTTCTCTGTCTTTCTCCTTGTCTTGAGATTTTTGAAATGGTGATTTGAATTGGTTGAGCCTTGAAAATGTTAAAGAAGTTGTGATGATCTTTTCGTTTGGTCTTAATTTACTTTCAATCAGGTCAATTGGTTTGTTAAAATATGTTGAGTTTTACAACTAAAGTAAAGATTACATCCAAGATTCAGGGAGGTTTAAGCCCTTGGAAGTTGGGTGCAAATAAATAGGGAAATAATATTATCGGGCATAGATTTGGATCCCTTGAAAGTTGTGTGCAAATAAATAGGGAAATAAAATTATCGGGCGTAGAATTGGAGATTTTAGAGTGACAAACTAAAATCCTTAATTCGGTCCTATCGTTTGGGTGCTAAAGTGTAGATGTTAGCCCTCATGTGAGGGGAACGTAGGAGCTCCGAAATGAGAGGTGGTATCCTCCCAGTCTAGCCGCAGATTCAGTAACCAAGCATAGGATTAGTCAATGTTCTTTATGCCTAGACCAAAGGGTAAGGAATAGGTATGCTCCTATTTGGCACAATACAATTTGAACTGATTCACTTTATCCATTCACTAAAATAGGTATGCTCCTATTTGGCACAATACAATTTGAACTGATTCACTTTATCCATTCACTATAGAATAGTTATGCTCCTATTTGGCACAATATAAATTGAACTAATTCATTTTATCCATTCACTATAATTTCTGTGCTCCTATTTGGCACAATACAATTTGAACTGATTCACTTTATCCATTCACTATAATTTCTTTGGAGAATGATGCTTTCTTATATATTGAATATTACATTAGAAACTTTATTAGTATAATTAGTTATTTAAGAGTTATTAAAATTACATATTTTATTCAATTGCATATTAGTGACAAATAAGCAATTTTAATTATATTGTTGTGATTAAATCTTGATTTTCTAAAATCTTAGTTCGTAGTTCTAATATTACTCCCTGTGGAATCGATATCTAGGACTCCATTAGAGCCCAATATTACTTGAGTGATACATATACTTGCGTTGATAAGTGTGACTTTACCATTATTGAATATTTAATATATACATCTTTATCGAAACTATAACCGTTATTAAGTTTTTGGTGCCGTTGCTGGGGAATTAAATCTTTTAGCAACAGTATTAAATACTTTTATTTTTAAGCATATATAAAGTCGTTGTCACCTCTCCACCAAATGTCTTGAATTCCCTTTCAATTCTCTTCATTCACTCACAATACAAATTAAAACTTAAAATCAAATAAAAGTGGCTGGCGACGACTGCTTGGATGAATGATGGTTGTTGGATGGGTCTTCTTCCTTTGATGATCCAAATCTTCTTTTATAAAAATCCAAGGGGTTCCTTGGTGTCTCTTCAACATGTGTCTCCATTCAATGAATCTTCGAGAAGTTGCCTCCTTTGAAAAGCCAATTGAATGAATTTTCATATCCATGGGCTATTTCCCACATTTTTACCAATGGTTTCTTCAAACACCTATTCAAAAATTCATTTAAATTCAATGAATCATCAAATAACTACTTTTGGCATGTAAGCGTGGAGTACCTGACGCTTAGGCATGACTCTCTCTATATAACTGGAGAATAAGTGCCAGTCCTGGGCGCTTAGGCGCCTCAGTTCATTTTTGCTTCAAATTTGACCCTTATTTACTCCTTTTATCATTTTTCATTCATTTGATTGTACACCTGAAATAAAAACACATAAATATCTTTCATTAAAGTTTAATATCTCAATAATATGTTTAAAATTGTGTATAAAAAGTTTATATATTTTAGGTGTATCAAAAATTGTGCCGAAATTAGGGTTTTAGTCCATACCTTAGCTAGAGTCTATGAAGTTTCAATTTGATTGCTTCTGAAGCTTCTTCTGGAGGTCAGCAAGCTTGTCCTTGCTTTAGTTTTAGTTGAAATCAGCTTTGTATTGGAGTTTAATGAAAATGTGATCTTAATTTCACTAAACTATAGGGTAGAAGCTATGAGAGAGGCTAATTTCAATTGGCAACTTCTCCTTAGAGCTCGAGGATGTATTTGGAGTGATTAATTTGAGATTTTGGAGAATTTTATTCCAAACCCAAAAATTGTCCTATTTTTGGGGAGTGAAATTGAAAGAGAAAAGTGGAAGCTAGGGACTGAAATGTTAGGGGTTCAACTCCTTAAGGTATTGGCAAGATTTTCTCTTCAGGATGTCTATGGAATTAGACAGTATATGGATGTCTTCTCTTTTATGGAAGCTAACGGTTAGCTCCTTTTATGGCCATTAATGGTGGCTGCATGGTTCAGGTCTATGCAGAGAAGGTAGCTCTTATTCTTAGAATGATATGAGAAAAATTTCCAAAGGTAATCATTGCATGGATAGAGCTCTCCATCAATTATCCTTAGGGAGCTTCATTTAGGTTAAAATTTGGGCTTCTATTTTGGTTACCTCCCATTGGGAAGCTTGGGTGGTGTGGATGGCAGCTCAATCAACCTGATAGAGACTTCACCAAATGAATTTCATAGATTAATTAATGATGTTGAGAAAGGGATGACACGTACCCTTCCTCCTTATCCATTATCATTTTAAGCTCATGATTACTTTAATCATGGGAAAGATGAGGCTTATATAAGTCTCTTCTTCATTGGAGGATGAGGGAGGTGTAGAATGAGCTCACCATTGTTTCATTTAATCAATATATGAAGGAGTGACACCTGTTTTCTTTTTCATGATGGCTTCATGATGGTTTCATGACTTAGTCAAAAAGGGTAGCCCATGGGTTAATTAACATGTCAACCTTGTCATGGTAGGTTTCATGGTCATGGGTGACCCATTATCAATTTGTCATGTGATAGATTTTAGGGTTTAAAAGATATGATTTTTATGTTCCATGGATTTTTCTTACCATGAGTTTTAAATTCATATTTTACACTTAACCCTATGTCTAATAATCTTTAGTTTTACTCTCTTTAATTATTAAATAATTAACTAATTAGGAGAATAAAATATTTTAATGAAAAGACCAAATTTTGATAAAAAATGGTAATGTTGACCAAGTTTGACCAATTTAACCATGGCTTGCCAGGATTGACTAGGTTTGACCATAGTCGACCAATTTAGGTCCAGGGTTGACCAGGATGACCATAGTTGACCAATTTAGGTCCAGAGTTGACCAGGATGACTCACTTAACCTTGTTATGGTTTGGTTGGTCATGGGGTCAATGTGGTGGTAATTAGGTCTTGAATTGACCAAATTTGACCATTTAGGTCTAATGTTGACAAATATGGTCCATATGGTGATTATTAGGTCATGAATTGACCATTTTGATTAAGTTTGACTATTTGGTCAAAGGTTGAGAAGTGTGGTTCATTGAGTTTGGTAGTTTGACTTGGTTCGGTCATGTTGACCAAAATTGACCATTGTTGACCATGGTTAACCAATATTGTCAAATTGACCATATGGTGCTTGTCTTGACAATATGGTGGTCATTTGCATTTCTGAATGATCAAATGGTCAATGTGGTGACCATGGGGTATGTTCAATTTAGTCATTTTGACCAATAGTTGATCAATGGTGTATATAGTTGACCAAATGGTTAAATTTTACCATTTTGGTGTTTTGAAATGATCAAATGATCCAATTTGACCAATTTAGGGTTTAGACTGATCCGCTGGTCCAAGTTGACCAGTTTGACTAGAGTTAACCAATTTAGGTCCATTGTTGACCATGTGACTTAGCTAACCTTATCATGGTTAGGTTAGTCATGGGATCCATTGTGTTTTGTATTATGGCTTGGTTTGGTCATGTTGTCCAAAGTTGGCCATTGTTGGCCATGATTGACCGTGATGGTCAAATTGTTTCTAAGGTGATGTGTTTGGAAATTTGGTTAACCATAGGGTCTATGGATGGCTTTATGGTGATCATATGGTCTTGAGTTGACAAGTTGATCAAGTTTGACCAATTTTGGGGTTTGAGTTGACCAAGTGATCAATGTGGTTACCATTGGGCTCAAAATTGATAAGTTCAACCAAGGTTTGATCAATTTGGCATTTGGGTTGACCAAGTGGTCAATATGATGGTCATTGGATCATGGATTAACCATTTTGACTGAATTTGACCATTTAGGTGAAGGGTTAATGAGTGTGGTTAATGTGGTGGTCATTGGGTCATGGATTAACCATCTTGACCAAGTTTGACCAATTTGGTCTTTAGGCTGACCTATGTGGCCCATGTGATGGTCATTAGGTCATGGATTGACCATTTTGACCAAATTTGATCATTTAGGTCAAGGGTTGACTAGTGTGGTCAATGTGTCCCCAATTTAGGGTTTGTTTGATCCTTATGGGATGTCTCCAGAATTTGGGCTCAAAAGGGTATATTGAGGTTTAACCTTAAATGTTAAGGTTAAAGGGGTTTGGGGATATATTCAGGAAGTTAAATGTAGTAGTTTCCTTTCCAATATGAATTATGAATGTCATTGGTAATGTGTCCTCGCAAAAGTAAGGTCAACAACAACTTTAGTGGTAAAGCAACAGCCGCCCGAAATGCACCCTAATAAACCTACATGAGTGCCTATTATACTCTCATGGGGCCTTAAAGAGCTATGAGATTACTTTAGGGAAAATAATAAGGTAAGTTTGGTGTATTAATATGAGCCAATTTTATGTGATTTTGTTTATATTTTGTCATGCACTTTACCTATTTTTTTATCTAATTCATAATGGATTTATACTTTTAGAAAATATTTGTTGGTTATGTGCAGAGTATACACACATTTCAGAGTATACAAAATAGGTGTAATCACATTTCAGAATGACAAAAACTAAGCAAAAGTATACACACATTTCAGAATGACAAAAACTAAGCAAAAGTAGCCAAAATAGGTGTAATCACATCTTAACTAGGCATGGCCATGCCACATTATTACTGCTAGTAATGTGATCACCCAGTATCGAGCATGACCACTGCTACACCAAAATAATGTGCAATTTTATGTATTCATTTTATGCTTAAATTTGGTGATATTACACTTTAAAGAATTTTTTTTTCATGTGTTGTTGTAGGTATATCGATTTTAGGCATTTGGAGAAAAATGTTTCAAAAATGAGGAAATTTGGAGCCAAAATGGAGCTTTTCAGCATTCTAGCGCCAGAGGCACCATTATACAGAGAGCTGGCACCACAGGCGCCACATGCCTTATTTTATAGAGAAGTGGCGCCATAAGTGCCAGAATTGGCGCCATAATTCAGATAATAGTGCAAACTTCATAAGGCTAGAGCAAGAGGCACCAAAATTAGTGCAGAAGCTCCATAAACTAATTAAGACGAAGTAAGACAGTTAGTAACTATTTTTGAGTGGTTTTAGAAGGCTCCAATCAATTCAAACACCACATGGAGTGATTCAATAGATCTGGACACTTTGGAAAGGCTCTTGAATGAAGAGACATGTCTCTTGGATGAGGGGACTTGTCTCTTGGTGTGAAGAGGTGTGCCTTTTGCAAAAAAAGGAGGGAATTTCAAATTATTTTTGATAGGAAGGCTGGCCCTAATTAAAAAGAGAGAGGAGTCTAGAAAATAAAAGGAGGGCGAGAGGGTTGAAGAGAAGAGGGTGGCGTGAGATTGAAGTCTTTGGAGAAGAGAGGATTTTCTTCTAGAGTTATAAGAGGAGAGGGATTGCGAGAGATTTCTTCTTCATTACATTTCTAAGAGAGAACTAAGTGTGATTGTAAAGAGAGAAGGTGCTTAAACTGAACTTCAAGGGATTTGTATGAGAAAGAGTGTAAGATAAGTTGTGTTCTTTCTTTTCTTTATTTTATAAACTTGTTTTTATATATAAAATCTTTGTTTTGTCATATCCTTCTCATGAATTCTAATTTATCTTCTTTATCCTTCTCTCTACAATGAGATATGGTTTTGTGAAGAATTAATTTTGTTATGTAAGGTTTTAAATATCATTAAATTGCAATGATTTGAACTCTGATCTTTATTTACTTTTCGATATGGCCAATTGAAATGTTAAAATTTGTTGAGAAACATAAGATCCAAAAAGCTATGCTTTCTACAACAAGGTAAGAGTCACATTCAATTTTATGGGTGAGAATGTAGTCCATGGAGTTGCGAGCAAATAAATAGGGAAATATACTTTGATGGGAGTAAAATCAAAGATTTTAAGGTGAGATTAAAATCCTTGATTTTGTCTAGTTGCTTGGAAATTAAAGCAAGATTATTAGCCATCAAGGGAGGGATAAATGAGAGCTCTAGAGTGGCAGCCAGTATCCTCTCAACCTAACCACGGATTTTGGGACCAAACTCTGGATTAGTCAATGTTCTTTATGCACTCTTAGATAAGAAAGAATATGATTGCTCCTATTTGATACAATAAAATATTATATGTATTATAAATGATTTTAATTACTTCACAATCCTTACACTCATTGTAAAGGGGAGGGAGCTTTCTTAATTTTGAACTCTTTGTTACAAAACCTTGTTTAATATTTATAAGTTTACTTTTTTAGTTTAGAAAATAGCTTAATTAACGTTGTTTTTTTAACTGCATTTCATTTAACATACAATAAATTTACTTTATATTTGTTTTGCATACTTAAGTTTTGTAGTTTGAACATTGTGTTTTACATTATAACCATAAGAATTTCCAACTCTCTGTGAGATTGATACTTAGGACTCCATTAGAGCCTTTTATTACTTGAGTGATACGTATACTTGCATTATTACTACGGTTGGGCAGCTTAAAGATTTTAAAAGATAAAATTATTTATACTAAATTTATTTTTATTGGGATTGAATTGCATATTTACTATTTGTATTGTTGTGTGTGTATTGTAATATTGAAAGATATTTGCAATGCACAACAAAACAGTGCATCAACCACACCACTCTTTCAGAGGCCTAGCGTGACCACGCTGTCCGATCTAGGATACTGACATGATCACGTTAGATTTCAGCGTGACCACATTGATGAAGCGAGAAATGTTTTAGAAAATAGTTTTCTCTTCAAATCCTAGAATTTGGTTATCAAAAGAGGTCTTAAGGTAGCTTTGAGAGAGCAAGGAGTCATTGGGATGGCTAAAGACAGAATTTAGAATGACTATAGAGCTTCTTTCATAGAATTTCTTTCTTGTTTGAGGTTGAAGTCCTAGGAGCATTTTCTTTTCATTTCTCTTATGTTTTCTTATTGATTTTAAGAGGAGATTGTATGAGAGATATATCTACTACTATGAAAGAGAAAGCAAATTATTTTATAAGTTTTGGTTGCAATAATGGTTTTAATGGATTTGATTTTCATTGTTCTTTCTAACATGAGTGGCTAAGTTCTTTTCTATATCTCTATGATGTAAGGATCATGGTTTTGTATTTTTCTCGAATTATTTTTTCTAGTAATGTTTTCCTTAGATTTAATGTCAATGTGATTGTGTTAACCATCAAATTTCCTTTACTCCTGATTTGACAAAATAAGATGTTAACATATTTCTTGATCCATGACTTCTGCTCATTTTGTAGAGGAAAAAAATGGTTAATCATATAATCCAAGAAAGAATAATCATATTTTATTCGGATTTTGCAACATATAAAGGGAATTAGAATAATCATGTGGATTGTCATGAGTATTAAGAGAGCTTAACTTAATGGGTTCTAGTTCATTTTTACATAGGCATAGGCATAAGCAGAACTTTTTATCTCTGTTGACAATGATCACGTAGGGAAAATTCTAGGAATACCATAAGCCACCATGATTCTTAAATCACAGATGTGCAAGCCTCATCTTTATTGAAGAATCGTTATATTTATCCGCTTGATACTTTTCTTTGTCTTTCAACCTCATGAATTTTATTTTTTTTTCGAGTAGGATTTTACAAAATTCATCTCTTGTTTGTGATAAAGCTAAATTAAGTTTAAACATTTAGTAAACTAGAGATTCACCCTTCCGTTTTTTCTCATGGGATTGATACGCAATACTCTTTAACCGCGTTATTACTTGACACATATACTTGTGTGATTGACGGAATTACTTCCTGATAATTTTTCAACCATAATTAAACTACTTAACAGTCTCTTCATTCGTGCTTATCATCTGAATGTTGATGTGTGACGTGTTCAGCTATGTATACTTTTATTGTAGTTATGGCTCACATCACTGGTTTGTAGGTCGAGGAGGGAGATCAGAGTTCCCTTGATATTCAATCTTTCTTTGCTCTAAGGTTTGATTAGTTTCCCTAGGGTTATTCTTATACTTGCTCCCAAATTACTCGAACTGCTCTGTGTGTGCATTAATGACCTCATCTACACTGATTTGAGCTTTAAAATGAAGAGCGAGGTAGGAGTAAAAGTGAACCATCTATCACATCAGTAATGAAAGGACATGTCTCAAACTGAGCCCTCCATCAAAGACTCCCCTTAATAATGCATGTTCCACCATTGAAATCTGGCAAGCTTTAGTAGAGAATATGAGAAAATATTTCTTAAACGGTTCTCCCTCTTTCTGGCGAATTCTTAAAAGATGGGACAAATATTTGATATTCATCTTGCTTGTTATGAACTACATCACAAATAGCTTGATAAGCTCATTAAGAGTATAGTCAGTGCTATCTAGAAAGAGTATAATCTAGTGCAAGCTTGACATTTGAAAGTGATTAAACACATTTGACAGAAAAGTGTATCAGAGGCACATTGAATGTGCATAATGGTTGAATAATAGTCAACATGTGGGTTCATTACCAATTCATAGGATTTAATATTGACGAGATTAAAACCCTATAGGATGGGGTGCTAGAGGACCACCTCAATAAAGGGCGAAGTCTCTTAGAAGTTACGAAGAGAGGAAAAAAGAACCCTATCCCGTAAGGGAAACTCTTCTCGAATAAGATGTCATAACTTGTTATAGATTAAGTTAGCAAGAATAAAGCTAAATTTCTCATAAATGTCATAGGATAATCGATTGGCCTAACTGTGCATGGCGGATGAGTGAAACTCATAGTGTAAAAAAGGTCATCGTCTTGATCCAACAAAGAAATTATTCCATTATAGAGAGGGGCTTCGGTACGAGTGTGCTTTAGTGGGGCATATCCTGTTGGCTTTTGAAATAATGGTAAGTAAGCTACATTTGAATACACAAATATTGGCCACCAAACCTCACAGAGGAGCTGAAGGATCTCATTCTGAGACTCCTTCATCCTACGCACTCAATCCTCCAGGGAGGAACATGAGGCACCTTCACCAATTAGATAATGAATATTAGGGTGGTAAGAGGCAGAAGCTTGGCATCCTTTGCCCATTGACTATCCTTAATGATGGTGGGTGTAGAGAAGGATGCTCCGTTGTTGCAAGTATTGCGTTTGGTGGACATTTAACAAGTTTCACAAGTCCTTCGATGTGGTGGGATTGCCTTTTCCACAGATGGCGCCATATGATGTATCGTGAAGATAAATTGATTATTTTAACACTTTAGTGTTACTTAAAAGCTAACACATATAAGTAATTGAAGTAACAAGTAAAGACATCATAAATTTTTCTGTGTAAAACTCCAGAAGGGAAAAAAATAATGAGGCATAATTTAGTTAGAATGATCCACTATAATTCGATTTGTATACACACAGACCCTTGTCCCATAGACAGGAAAATGCTACACAATTTTTTTTTGGAGTAGAATGGTAGTATGCAGAAGGATTCGTTGTACAACGATCGGGAGCGATTGTAGTTAATAATTGTTTTCGGGACTTCAGTGCATCATTACACAGTGTATAGGATAATATATTGCTCCGTGCGGTTTCTCACTACTCCATGACATTGATCTTTACTTCACACAGTACTTTGGTCTTTACTCTGCACAGTGCTTCGTTACTCCGCAACATACGACACAACTGCACGGGGGGTTTTGTTGCAATGAGCAGGGGGTAGCCAACAATAGTTGTCTGTCGTTGACAGTTGCAGGAGAGGGAAGCGTTCGTAAGGTCTTCGGTCCAAAATAACACTGGAATTCAACTCCTTCAGCACCAACTATAAGTCTAGTTCTTCCTCTGGTTTAAAGTCTAAGGCATTCTTTTAAGCAGGGGCAGAGCTCTATTCATAAAGTATAGGAGAGTCTTTCATGCTAATTGTAAGAAGTTCAGACCATTTCATCCTACGACCCAGAGAGATCATCACAATCGGTGAAATTTTTTAGACATTTAAGCATCTTCATAATATTAGAATTAAGTAATCTTGAGCTCTTTGAATGCGTCACACTGAGATGCTCGATTTGACTATAAGTAGTTAGATTTAAAATCCATTTGACCCTCCAATTAGTCGCCCAAAGCTTTTAAAAGTGGTTTAACGACATAATTTTGGGCTTGATTTGACTAAGATTGAGTAAATTTTGGTGTTATTTAAGCTTAATTGTAAATTTACTGAAATCTAAGTTCTGAATAATTTTTAATTTAAGTTTAAGAATTTTTAAAGATAAAAATACTCCAAAATTCGTGCTGGTTGTCGTGAGATTCATGTCAAACAATAAAATTTGTTAGTGACATATCAGTTTTAATATAACACATATGTAAAATATGATCCAACATTATCAATTCTTTTTTCTAGTTCTGCGTGTAAGCATTCTAAGTTTGTTTTTTCACTTCGACCATAAAAAAATAAAATTTTAACCATTCACTTGGGCAATGTAAGCATATTTAACAAACTAAAGTAAATATTCATTTTAAATCCACATATTTAGGAACACAGTGTCCTCAAACCTTTCTAGGCTAATTATTGATAGGAAATAAAATAAAAAACGAGTCTGGCAAAATATAAATAAATGTCTTATATGAAAGAGGTTAAATAATTTATTTTAGAAAAGAAAATAAATTTATTTTCAAGTTGAAGCCGTTGGAGCAAGTTAAAGAGAGCTAGGATTTAACATTAGTCATCAACATATAAAACTAAATTTCAATTATTTTATTTTTTTAATAAAAAAATCATTAAATTTTTTTTTATTTATGAATATTTTAAAAGGATATATTTCATTTTATAGGTCTCATAAGAGTAGAAAGTAAATAAGTATGCTAAAAAATATTTAGAAATAATTAATTGAGAAATTTACATTACTACCACATAATTTTTATTTATTTACATATTTAACACTTAAAATTTGATATTTTTTGTACAATATTATGGTGCACGAAAAAATATACAAAAAATGTTACATTTCACGTTATTAATAATATTGATATTATTAATGTTATATTAAAATTGAGCATTATTTATATAAATATGGAAATCAAAATAAAAATAAATAAGAATTTTGTGGTATGTATGTAAATGCCTCTAATTAGTTTTAAGAAATTTATACATTTAATGTAATTTTATGTATTTATATTTATTATATCTTCTTGCAAGAAATTTTTGAATGAAAAAAGGGTTTTTAACTTTTTAAAGGTAGGTAATAGTAATATGAAACGTTTGTGTTATAGATAGAAAAATGAAAGTATAGATGTTTTTATGTAAACACATTAAAATGGTGGGCTGTATGTAAATGCCACCGTTAAATTTTGTAGCAGGTTTATGCGAAATTCCATAAAAATGCCCCGCCTCGCCGTTTGAGCTTCCGCCGACCTTGCTTCACTCTTCCGGCACAACATGTTCGATTCCGCTGGTTCTGAACCCTAGCTCCATCTTCAGGTAACAGAACTTCCCTAGCCCTATATCCAACTCGATAGAATCCTGTGAAGCTCTGCTTTTTCATCTTATTCGCGTTCTTTTGCCTGATCATCGGTTTCATTTAGATAGTTTTGTTGCAATTCGTGTCGGGTACGCGTCGGTCGGAGGTTTAGTTGTTCCGAGGCACTCGAATTTGATGAAGATATCTAGGGTTTTGTTTTTGTTAATTCTCTTATTGTTCTGTAGTTTCATGTCCTTTATTTCTAACTTAATCGGTTTAAATGGGATTTTTTTGCTATTACATTTTGATTTTATTATTTTTTTGGCTGATTTCTCAAGCTTTCGTATAACCTCTTTTTCATTTGAACACAGTTTTTGGTTTTTGGAACATTCAGAAATTTTGTAGGAAAGTAGGACACTGATGAGTTGCTGGGGGTCGCATGGAGATGTAATTGTTTTCTTTTAGTGAATATTCACACTAGATTGAAATATCTATGGATTTTTCAAACATCCTTATATGGATACTGCCCAATTCCTATGTATTTACATATTAACACCCAGAATTTGTTTTTTTAACATTTATACCTCCCAAATCTTTCATATGACGTAAAAAATGCCACCATTTTAACTTATAAAAAGAGGAAAAACAACAATGCATGCACAGGTAAGGTGGCATGCATGTAAAAATTGAAGTTTAGGTATTAGATATGTAAATACATATGAATTGAGTGATAATTATGATCTCCTAAATATCTAATGTGCTTTTTGAGCTTTTTTATGTTATCTTCTTTATTATCTATATGATGCATTAACTTGGGAATTTTCTGAAGAGTAGATTTTGACATTGCTCTTCTTGTTTTACTTTGAAATATGACATTTGAAATTTTATTCATTGAAATTTTCTAAGCATACTAAGTGGCCTCCCTTTGCATGTTTAAAGCCCAATGTTTTTCACAGGAAATGACCATGAAAGTCATTGGAACTCTTTTTATTTATTTTTTTGAAGATTTACATGCGTACCACTCAAATTCTTTTGTATTTACATATCTAATGCCTAAACTCCAATTTTTACATACATACATACCCTATGCATGAAAAGGTATTTTGACTTTTAAAAATTTAAATGGTGGCATTCTTGATGTGATATAAAAGATTTGGATGGTAAAAATGTAATAATTAAAGTTTAGATGTTAGATATGTATATGCATAAGAATTGGGTGGTATGTATGTAAATGCCCATTATAATTTTGTTTTAGACAATTACTTCAAAATAGGTTCCACTCAATAGTTTATGTTTCAGTTAGTGTTGAGAAATTTTTACGATTTTTGGAGTGAATTTTATTTTTGACCTCCATCTGCATCAGTGCTGACATTGAGATCTTTGCACACACACAAGAATAATCCTGCAGGAGCCAACCCTTTTTCCATGACCCATTCAATCATATCCATATGAGCAGCAACCTTATCACTTTATCCTATCAACTTTTGCTTCAAAACAAAAGAATAGAATTATTCTTCATACTAAATTAATCTCTCCTCCTTATTTGTATAATTACTATTGAGAAGCTTCTTTTTTTTTGTTTGAAAAAAAAGTGGATTAACATAGTGAACTAATCCAACACGCACAAACATAACTCCACGACAGCTCTAAAGAACATCAAACAACCCTTCAATCAACCCTCAAGAGGAATTATCAATAAGAATATTCATGACTGCCCTAAAGAAAATAGAACTCAAGTTGAAAACACCATCATGGGTCCATGACAACCCTAAGAACATCCAGAAACCACAAAGAAATTCAGAAAAAGAGGAAATGTTAACAAAAGCTCAGACTGCCAATCATTGCAAAACCCTAAAATTTTTTTTTTATGAATTTGGAGGAACACTGAACACTCTCTAAATAACAACTATCAACCACAAAAAATAAGAACATTGAACACCCTCTAAATGATAGCCAACGCCATCGCAATAGCTAACAAAATATATTGTTATGAATTTGTAGGAACAACGAACACTATAAATAACATCCATCGACCCATCAATCACAACAAAATTAGAAAATAAAAGAAAAAAATTCAACACTAACTCAAAATTTTGAATCCACAACTGAAGATTCCGGACAATAAATCTTCTTAAAATGATTCAAACAATTGCAGAAACCAAAACCAAACAAGACGGACAACTTGCAAATAAAACTCAAAAGTTTAACATATAAAATTTAAATGCAAACTTTGTTTTGGGCATTCAAAATTTGTAGCAGAAGGATGAACCCCAACTAAACTATTGACAATAAAACAAACCCTAGGATAGTCTGGGATCTTGACAGGATTCTTTGGAACCTTCAGGTGTTCACTCTTCTTAGGATAGGGTCTTGAAACTCCTTCCTTTAAAACAATGACATTTGAACTTTCTGAAAACGAGTAACAACCTTAATCAGGAGTGTTTCTTAAGCAATCCCCAGATTGCTTAAAGTGTAATTAACTGTATGGGTTTGCCCTTAAAGGAAAAAGTGAACCCTAGAACAGGTACAATAACCTAAATCACTGATTGTGGGTTTGATTTCGTCAAGTTTTCTTTGAGACCAAATGTAGAAGGTGAGGTCTGAGAGATACACAAATTAGACAATGAGAAAACAACACCATCAAATGCTTGTAGCTTGCTGGAACACCAGAGTGTCTTTTGTGGCCTACGACTCAATGGGGCATATCTCAATTATTCAATCATATTTTTGATCCGATTGATAGCTGGTTCGATCCGATCCGTCATGGGCTCGAAATTAGATAAAAAAAAAGTCTGATCCAAAGGTATGACTCATAGCTCGACTTTTTCTATTCAATCCAATATCGATTCGAGATAAAAAATAAATTGATTTTTGAGTTAACGATCTTTGAGTAGATTTCTCATTCCCCCTCTTCTGCCTAGACCCTTCAATCTGCCAAATACTACTGCATGAAAATATCCTACTTTATGATGCCTAACCAACCTAACCTGAATTTTATAACAAAGAACTTCGTGTGACCTTGAGTAGGTGGAAGATAACTTGCAAAAATAAAATTGTTCAAGCGAAAAATTGAGTACACACATGAATTTTGGGTGAGTCTAGAACTCATCAGTTCTCTCTTTTCTCTTTTGGTCCTGATGACAGAAATTTGTTTTAAATATCAATTTTAGTAGTATGTAGGTTATGAGAAGCCATTCTCACTCTATAAAGCTTTTGTATTAACCTTGTAGTGTGCAGATTTCTAAATTCATTCACGAAGCTCTTAAAATACATGATGGTGGAAAACTGTTGAAAATGGGTTTCAAGCACTAAAGTAAAATAACACATGTATTCTTGCTAAACTTTCTCAAGAGTCTGGTTGGATGCAAATGGGTTTTCAACATCAAGTACAGCGTTGATGGCAGTTTTGAGAGATTCAAAACTAGATTGATTGCAAAAGGTTGCACTCAAGCCTATGAGATTGACTATCAGGAGATCTTTGCACCATTAGTCAAATTGAACACTATTAGAGTTCTCTCAATAATAGTTAGTAAGGAGTGAAGATTGTGCCGACTTGACATAAAAAATGCTTTCTTGAATGAGGATCTTGAAGAAGTGTACAAAGAGATACCATCAAGGCTTGAGAATGATTCAAACAAACTCCTAGCATGCTAACTCATGAAGTCTCTCTATTTCTTTAAGCAATTATTATGCGCATGATTTGAAAGGTTTGCTAAAACAATGAGGTCTAATAGAGATTCTCAAGGTCATGCTGATCATAAATTGTTCATAAAACACACTCAGGGGGTATGACTGTTGCACTGATATTATATGTAGATGATATGATTCTTATCGGTGATGATGAAAGAAAAATTCTTAAAATGAAAGAAGTATTTGCTACTGAGTTTGAAATCAAGGACCTAACAATTATTAGATATTTTCTAGGTATTGAAATAGGAAGGTCCAAGAAGGGCATTATTATATCACATAGGAAATATATCCTGGATTTGCTAAAGGTGGCATATATGATTGAATGCAAATCTGCTGATACTTCAGTAAATCCAAACAAGAAATTTAATATGGGAGAAGGAAGTATATATGTGGATGAGGAAATATATCATAGATTGGTAGAAAAAACTCAGCTACCTATCACATACTAGGCCAGATATTGCATACTCTGTAAGTATTGTGAGCCAACGTATAAATAACCCAAATGAAGAGTATCTGGAGATGATGTACATGATTCCGACTTTTATTTATGAATTAATTTTTAAGAGAACTAGAAATATAAAGGTAAAATTCTAAACTTATGCAAGTTGGGCTTGGGAACCACTGACAAAATATCCACCACAGGTTAGTGCTCCTATGTATGAGTAAATCAGGTCACATGGAAAAGTAAGAAGTAAGCTGTTGTCTTTAGAAGCTGTGTAAAATCTGAGTATAGGGCACTTTCCTTAGGAATCTGTGAAGGGATGTGAATTCAGAAATTGTTGAGTGAATTGGAGAGTACCTCTAATAAGCCTATACAATTGTTTTGTGACAGTCAAGGCTATCAATGCTTCCAAGAATCCTGTGCAACATAAGATGACCAAACATATTGAAATTGATAGGCTCTTTATCTTTGAACAAGTTAACGTGGGAATTATACGAATAAACTACACCCTGAACACCACCATCTTGCTGATGTTATCAACAAAGCTTTTCCTTTAAGAAACTTCTTAGAGTTTAATACCAACCTTGGTTTCTACAACATCTACAACCCAATTTAAAGGGGAGTGTGAAAATCTAGGAGGATCAACCTCTTTTCCATGACGAGCCAACGCCGATCATCCAAGGAGTGATGGATGGATCAATTGGAGGAAATTCGGGGAACTCCTTGATTAGTTATTATTGCCTTCCTTTGTATGTTTATTTCAGAACTTTTTTCCTTTCGCTGGTTAGGCTAGATATATTTGATAAAATTGTAAATTAGGAGGGACCGCTTTCCCTATATATGTAGCCTTATGGTTTAAGATTGGTAATGAGAATTATGTTCGAATTCCCTCCCACTTTTTTTCTTTAGATCCAAATGCAGGTCCAAGGTTTGTTCATTTCATGTTGTTGAATTTCTTGTGAATTTTTGGTTCTTGTCCTTTTTCTTATCCATTCCTAGATTTTAGGCGTTTGAATTGTTCTTTTCTTGTAATTAAGAAATTGTTTTAGGAAAATGTTGTTAAGCTTATAGATATTTAAGGAGAATTCTTTTCCTTTATTTTAGCAATAAGTTAGGATGACTTGTACCTTTATATTATAAATAGGAGTCATTTGATGTCATGCAAATCAAAACTTCAATATTCAAAGTTTCAGGAGATTACCCTTTTTTTTTTCTCTCCATCCTATCTCTTTCTCCTCGCTGCATTGGATTTCACTCTGAAAGATTCTGGTTTGAGAAAATCTATCTGGAAGCAGTGATTTTACAGCATGGGCAGCAAGCTGTAGATTTTATTTGATATTAAACAATTGTAGCTCAAGAATTCAACATTACGAATTAAGGCCTAAGGGTAGTAGAAATGTGGAAGTTAAGATACATGTGTGATAGAGCTTCAAAGGATAGAGTTAAAAATGATTCATTTGAAATGTTGTAGCTGTACCATTTATTGACGTCAAGGTTGTAATAAAGGACTTGGATGATTTGAGTTTGTACAAAGAGAGGTAAAGATAAATTGATAATGGCGTAGATGAAATTTATATGAAGGGAAAATAAAGGAAACATAGATCAACATTACATTGATAAATACTCGAATAATCTGATGTTAATACTGCATTTAAAACGCAGCAGAAGGGATAAGATTGATTCAATATAGTCAATCCAACTACTTAAGAATATATTATAATTACTAAAATTGCAATTTTCTATAATAATTTTTTTCTTTGAACTTAATGGATAATTACTAATTTTGGGTTTATATTGTGCTCTTACTTTTATATACACATACTTTGTAAAGGTTTGTTATTTTGTTATGAGCATTTCTTTAAAGATGGAAATGAATTTATCACTAGGCTTAGAAATAAAAAAGTTGTATCCTAAATTTTCGTTCTCTTTCTCATATGGTTGTGAACATACAACTTGAATTTTCTCATTTAAATTTAGTCCCTTTACTTATTTTCAAAATGTTTCAATTTTTCTTTTTCATTCTTTTGGCATTCACCATTTTGATCATCATCATCATCATTAGCTTTATCCCAACTAATTGGTTTAGGTTTATGAGTCCTTATTATGGTATCCTTTTCTTTAGAGCAGCAAGCGGTGTTAAACCTACTTTGGATAATTCTTTTTACCCAACTTCTATCCAAGTTACCTTCAATATTCCCATTCTTTCGTAAACCATAAATGTTAATTTTATTTACTTATCTTTATTGGTTAATCTTATGCAATTTATTATTCTTTCTTTGACCATCCACCAATTTCCACAACTTTACTTTCAGCATATGGTATTTCCACTCTCACTTTAGTATAATTATTTTTTATTCTATTCTTCTTGGTTTTGACACCCATTCATCTTAGCATGTCTCCCCACTAGTTTACCCGTGGATGCTTTTTTGTTTTTATTGTCTAGCATTAATATGTAGTCAACATAGCTGACCTAATTATAATTATGTTTATTTCCATGATGTTTTTGTTTCAAGGATTCTTTTGATGCACATTTTTTTTAAACAACACATGCTCAATTCTAGAAGATATATCCTCATTTAAAGCACCATTATTTTGTATAATAGATCTATGATGACTAATGCTACCATACTTCTCTGTATCATATTCTCTTTTTTTTAAGTATTGGTAGAGTATTAGTAATATCATGCCCATTAAGGTTGCATTATCATATATTATGTATTCGTTCTTCTTATTCTGAACATTTACTTTCAAAAACTTTCTCCATTCTTTCAACTCTACTTATTTAAATAAGGTCTTATCAATGAAAATTGCCATTTGTATAAAGCACAAACCAATGCTAAATGTCATTCCAATACAAAAGTTTATTGATACTAATTTTTTATGTGAAAATACCACGATTAAATTCACTTGCTTATACATATCTTTAAACATATGTCTGATTTTTATTAATGAGCACCAAATTAATTTTCGTGGTACTTGGATACATGCCTCCCTATTATGAATGAAAATCATATGAATGTCTTTGCTATTTATGTTTTGAGTTGTTTACATAGCACCTGAACCATTGCTATTTACAAATCTAGCACCCAATTTCATCCAATTTTCAAATTCTTACTCAAATATAAAAATTCATGATAAAGTTCCAACCCATATTTTTCATCTTTATCAAACTCTCAGTGGTTTGATCATGGCACGTGTGAATACATTAGTTTGGTAGTTAAAAAATATCTTTAGTTTGGTAGTTAAAAATTTTCATACGAGGCTAGATTTTGTAAATAGTGATGTTTTGGGTGCTATGTATGTAATTATCCCTTATGGTTGGGTTGTTGTTTTCTATTAATTGAATTATTAAAAAAAAATCCATAGTGAATCATCTTTTTGGCATAAAACCAAATTTATTCTTTGATAGTTGGGCTAAAGCTAATGGTGATGATGACAATGGCTTGTTTATTTGATGAGGAATTAAAACTTTGTGATCTTGCAGGTGTGATATCAATATCTAGTTGGGGTAACCAAGAAAATGGAGAATGGGGAACATTCGAATAAAGTCATGGAAGGAGAGGAAAAAAGGATCTTTCTTAATTCTGATTACAAATTAAAAGAAAAAATTTTACAGATAAATGGTCCAAAAGATTTGAGAAGTGAACGAAGGGATGTTGATGATTTTGATACAAAGAATCCTGAAAATATAACTGATGCTATTGCTGGAAAGGCTTCCGTCGAAGAAGATTTAAAGTTAGAGGGATTAGATGGTATTTCAGATGATAGTGAGAGTGATTCCGTTGCCTTGTTCAGTGATGAATCTGCTGATGAAGAAACATCCTTATCAGGAAGTGATGATGAAAGGATTTCTGAGGTCAGCAAAATAAGATATGCTTAGCAATACATGCATATTAATTCTTTGTCCATTCTTCCATTTTTAAGTGTACTAATTAAGTTATAATTAATGCTGAATATTGAGTTGTATTTTGGCTACTTATACTCTTTAGTTTAGTAAAACTTATATTTTTTTAATGTATTACTATTGGTTGATACAATAACATCATTTAATTTATTTTAAAAGAAATATTATGTAGCTTTTTATGAGAAGTTTTATCATGTCCCAGCTTACATTGATATGCTTTCTTGTTCTTATTATCTTGTCTTTTCATATCATTATATTTGTTGCATTATAGACTTAATGGTTTTTTTTTGTGCCATGGTCCGCATATGGCAGTGGTGGGCATTGGCCCTATGTTCCAAATGAGAACTACATAGGTCATTTTTTTGTTTTACAATACTATTTCTTTTATTTAAAATTATATTTAATCAAGTCAAAAAATGGGTGCCAACATTTTAAAATTATCCATTTACAACTTTCCGACTTTCATTTAATTATTATCTTTTTTAGGTTTTTGAATAATTAATATGATTCTTTAATCAAAATAAACAAAAGGAACCCTTAGACATTGAATCGAACATGGTATAAACTTTTATTTCTCTCAACTTATGCCTTGTTTCCCACGTTACTATGGTACATAAGTTTGGACATTGTTGTCGCCTCAAACAAGATGTTTAGACTTTTCAACATCATGAGAATGCTATCACATTCCTCTCGGCACTAGCAACCCTAACCTTTTTGACTTCTTTGAGTCTTTCGTAAGCTATAAATACTGAATATCATATAAAAATAAAGCCGTATGGAGGTGCTACAGGCTATAAGGTTATTGCCATTAATTTTTTAGTCCACATTCTACTTGTTTGAGCTCAGCCAATACTTATTGTAGGTATTCAATGAGCTCTATTATGCATTGCTTCCTTTTTCATTTTCTCATCTCTTGGCTACCTTAGTGTTACCTCTTTCCAAACTATCAATGGTTCTATGTCCTTTCCAAGGAGCTTCCCTTGAATGTTCGTCTATCTATTTGTTATTAGGAATAATCATTATTACTTGAAAATGATTTACGAACTTTTGGCTTAACAAGGCTTGATTAAGGCTTAGGAACAAGTTATTGTTGACCTCATTTTTGTGAGGTCTTTTCTTCTCCTCCTTAGAGCCTGGATTCTAGCTCTAGAAATTCCTACGGACCATCTTAGAAAACTAGAATTGAGACTCATCTTTCTAGAAATTCTAGCCAATTCCTATTTTCCTTTGATGTCTAACATCTTTGGCACAAGACCATCGTCTTATGAACGAGCGGTTATGGGCTATTTTGCGAAGATTCAAGAAAAATGTTCCAAATAGGACTTCAAGCCTTAGGAAAACATTCGTCACGACTTTTTCGTCACGTACACACACAAAATACACGAAGTTCACGAAATTGCGCG
>JXCR01148931.1:11947-59173 GCA_002079205.1 Phalaenopsis hybrid cultivar
TATATATATATATATATATATATATATATAGTTGATAAGTAGTATTTCGAGTCAAAACGAGCTGAACACGAATGAACAAATCTTGGTTCGTGTTTGACTCGTTAACTTAGCGAATGAGCCGAATCTGAGCTTCTTAGCAAGCTAAACATGAGCTATTCGTAAACAACGAGCTGTTTTGAGAGCCCTATCTATAATCCCACATAAATTAACTTAAGTTTAAAATTTCGTCCATTAAAAACATGAAGGAGAAGGCTGGCCTATCTCTCACACAATAATTTATTCCATTTAAAGCACATCTTCATCTTAGGAAAATATTATATGCTAATTATTGCTGAATTTTTTTTATTTAAAAATTACATTAGTTGCTTATAATATTATATGTCAAATAAGAATATTTTTTAATGGGGATTTTACTGTCATGACAATGAACACTTTGATATTTACCTAAGCAACACTATATTTTAGCCACGCCGTTCTGTAAAATTAGCATCTGTAAAAAATATGGCTTCAATTGGGACCCATACAATCAAGAGAAGTAAAACTTTTTAAGTCCAACTTCCATTATAATTAATTTTATTTGTTTGGACTTTAAATTAATCTTTACTTCGTGCTAAAGAGATGCCAGATTGTGGTTTGTTGGATTGCTGTTTATGAATTCGTTTCTTTGATTTATACATATTTTTTTCATCTTCAACTGAAATTAGATTCACGCCCAAGCATCTTTTTTAGAGATTTGATCTTGATTCAGGCCCAAGCATCTTTTTTTGAAAGAAATGTGGCATTTTGAAACGTTGAAATATACAAATTTGTATATTTTAGCTTAGCTAATTATTGTTAAGAAGAGTAAAGTTGGAATTTACGTTCGGGGAATTTGGTCTTAACAGTTTAGTATTCACAATGCTCAACTGTAAAATGAGCAGCTTCAAGATGAGGGAAGAATGAAAACCCGTGTTTATGGCATCATTTATAGAAAGTTTAAACAGATTATTATTAATTAAATCAATTTTCATGAGTACAATCTTGATGTAAAAGCATATAGTATCTGTTTATAATTTGTAGGAGTTTGGAATTCTAATTACGATATTCAATTTCATGATAGATTTTTGCGCAACATTCAAAAGGATATGTGTAGTTGAGAATAGATTAAAATGAAGTGAAAGAATAACAGCATGAAAGATGTCGCCCAACATTAATTATTTATAAAAATGACAAATCATGCATGTATAATTAGTGCCTTTTTATGTTACGCATGCCATCATTTTGAACTTTTTTCAACCTGTCGTTATTATTGTATTGCCCAAAAATGTATATATAGCAATTGATACATTGTTGTTTATAAATCTAACATTCCTTTTTTTTTCCTTTTTTTTGTCAAATTTTCATACCGAAAACTCACATACATTGCACATAATTCTTATTTATTAATAATAATATATTCTTTTTCTTATAATTGTGCAGATTGGAGAGAATAGATGAAAAGTTTTGTAGACCTCACATTTTTCTGGTATCACATTAATGGAAAATAAGACAATATATGGTTAGCATATTTAAGTTAAAAATCAAACAAGAAAGAGATATGATGGTGGGATTAGAGAATTGTTGAATTTGAAAAAGAAACGTTGACTTTACATGTGTTGAATGAAGAGATTGAGTCCATATATTCTTATCTTAGAGGACATATTGAGTTACATTTTCTCCTATATGTCACATCACCAAAAGATTACATGACTATCATTAATGACGTTGAACTGACAAAAACAATTATGCAATTTAGTGCAAATGATCGCGTTGTAGTGTTAGTCACAACAGAAGATGAGAGATAAGTTATTATATGCTCGAATAGCCAAGAAATAAAAGAAGACTGATGTTAAGCTTTTACCACTCAAGCCCAAATGGTATTGATAATATTTAGATTGATCAAATGTCTTGTCGTGAAGGGATTGTGATAACCAAAGCTAAGGAAGAAAAAGATTTATTGGTTGAGACCCATTTCTGTCCAAACAAGCTCTCAGATCTTATACAACAACAACAATAAAGCCTTAATCCCACTACGTGGGGTCGGCTACATGAATCTTTTTTCTCAGATGTTNAGATTGTGAAAACCAAAGCTAAGAAAGAAAAAGATTTATTGGTTGAGACCCATTTCTGTCCAAACAAGCTCTTAGATCTTATACAACAACAACAACAAAGCCTTAATTCCACTACGTGGGGTCGGCTACATGAATCCTTTTTCTCAGATCTTATGTCATCAAAAAAAAAAAAACTTCAACCTAAATGTGACACATAGTAATCAAACCCGAGTTGTTGTTATATATTCCTATTGAGGTTGTTCTTGGAGGATACGAGTGGCGTTATGTGGTGTGATGCTGATACTTTTGAGGTTCAAAAATTAGAATAAAAACATAAATGCTCAGGTTTGAATAGAGCAGGAAATAAACAGGCAACAATCTCTTGGATAACAAAAGAAANGTTCCTATTGATGTTGTTCTTGGAGGATACAAGCGGCGTTATGTGGTGTGACGCTGATACTTTTGAGGTTCAAAAATTAGAACAAAAACATAAATGCTCAGGTTTGAATAGAGCAGGAAATAAACAGGCAACAATCTCTTGGATAACAAAAGAAATTGAATACACTATTAAGAAAAAATCATGACATGACTCCAAAATAGATTAAGAATGACATATGATTTATCTTTTCCCTATATGAGAGTAGGAAGGTTAAGATAAAAAGCTCGAGAGAGATTTTTTATTCAGTTGATGATAACTACATATGGGTAGCAGCACAATAAGCATAACTAATTAATAAAAATGTAGGATCACATTTTACATATACATGTGGTGAAAACGATTCAACCTTTGAGAGGTTTTATGTAAGCTATAAAACTTATATTGACGGTTTTCTTGAAAGGTTGTAGAGACCTCATTGTGCTTGATGTTAGCCATTTGAAGCCAAAATACTTGGGTGCTCTATTATCTGCAAATTCATTGGTTGGTAATTACAGATTATTTACAATTGTATATGTNCAATACACTATTAAGAAAAAATCATGACATGACTCCAAAATAGATTAAGAATGACATACAGAGCACATATGATTTATCTTTTCCCTATATGAGAGTAGGAAGGTTAAGATAAAAAGCTCGAGAGAGAATTTTTTATTCAGTTGATGATAACTACATATGGGTACCAGCACAATAAGCATAACTAATTAATAAAAATGTAGGATCACATATTACATATACATGTGGTGAAAACGATTCAACCTTTGAGAGGTTTTATGTAAGCTATAAAATTTATATTGACGGTTTTCTTGAAAGGTTGTAGAGACCTCATTGGGCATGATGTTAGCCATTTGAAGCAAAAATACTTGGGTGCTCTATTATCTGCAAATTCATTGGTTGGTAATTACAGATTATTTACAATTGTATATGTAATTGTTGTATATGAGTCAAAGAATTCGTAGAAATGGTTCTTAGAAAATTTGGTAGAATTAATTGGCACAAACTTACGAAACTTAGCATTTATATCAAATGGAGCAAGGCCTCAAAGAAGCAATCATNGGAATTAATTGGCACAAACTTACGAAACTTAGCATTTATATCAAATGGAGCAAGGCCTCAAAGAAGCAATCATTTTGTTTTTCCAACTGCGGAACATAGAGAGTGTCTGCACCACCTATGTCTGCACCACCTATGGAAGAGCTTGAAAAGAATTTTATATTGGACAAAAGATTAAAAGTTTAGTGTTGTTGGATGCTAATGCATATATTAAAAGCCAGTATTAGTATAGTATAAATGAGATATGCATTACGTGCCCACATATTTGCTCTTATTTATTATCTTCGATTTGTAAGTGGTCGATAAGCAAACTCTTATGTGTCATAAGAAATCATTACAATACAATCAATGTGGTTGAATCGTTCAATGCATGGATTGAAGAAGCTAAGAGTAAGCCTGTGGTTAATTAATTGATATGTTGAGAGATAAGCTTATGAAACTAAGGGCGGTTAAGAAATTGAAATCATCAAAATGTAGAGGTATACTAGTGTTGCATGCATACTATTACACAAGAAATATTAGCACTATCAAGGACAAGCCTTTTGTGCGCCAATCATCAGCACATAAAGCTGAGGTTGAAAGGCACTGTAAAAAGCAAGAAGTGAATATTGAAAGTAGAGAATGTACCTGGAATGTTTGGCGAAGTCATAGATTACAATGTATTAGTGCTGCAGCATTTATTGACACCAGAGATTACCCATTGCGGCATACTTATGTTTATGATTGCTACTATATTGATAGGGTTGCAGTGATGTAAAAAACAAATTTGTAACTTCTCTCTACTACCACCTATGTTAATAGTATTTATGTTCTTATTATAGATACAAATTGTCATATAAGGACCAAATTTCTACTATTTTGGACTGAAGCACGTTGGTGTGCCCAACAGTTTGCGACCAAGAGAAAGACTGAAAAAAAAAAATGATCAAGAATTTCTGGTCCAAAAATAAAAAAAGAAGGATTCACAAATGTGGTTGTTGTGGCATCTAAGGTCATCACAAAACTATATGCAAAAATTCACCGAGTCAATCAAGTTCAAATTTGTCAAACGAAAATCTTGAATCATCTAATTCTGGTTGGATTAATGCAATTTTATTTTTTTTCTTTCATTCATTTGGTTACATGTTTAATAAAAAAACTTTATCTTTTAATTATACATTGCACTGATTAATTATTTACTATATTTATTTTCTCTCTAGCTTATGGGAAAAATACATGCAATTCAATCTGATGGAACTATCCTCACAAATGTTGAAGTATTTATTGTTCATTTTTAGCACGTGATTTATGAACTTGTTCCACCATACCTTCTATCTCCTTGAACTACTCTTACACTGTATTTTATAAATTTTAGATTGTCACATTTTCTAAATACAAGAAAAGAAAGATGATGACTATCATGTTGCAAAATTTTGCTTCTTTTCTTCTTGAAATATTGTCCTGAACCAATCTTATTTGTTTTACATTAGCTTCTTGTATCTATCTGGCTTTCTCGTGTCTTTAGTATATCATAGTACTCACATGACTTAATGATGAAATTACATCTGTAATAACATTCTTAGGTTCATACATCATGAATCATGCCTGTCACTTTTAACTACAACTACAACAACAAAACTTTTATCCCACCAAGTGGGGTCGGCTACATGAAACTTTTTCTCCGTTGTGTCCTTTCACTCATCAAGATTTATTTCAAAAAAAAAAAATCTCTGATAATATTTTTTATTTTTATTATTTCGGATGCTAAGTTTAGAATGTCTTGTTTCTATTGATGCGGTGCATATCACGGTTAGTACTTGTTTTCTTGGATCTGTTACAAAAAGAAAAGTTGTGGAGAGCTGTCTTCTTCAACTTTGTTTTGGGTTTTGTCACGTATAAAAAGCAATGAAATAAAATTACTTTTCCATCAAATAAAAAATACCACAATTTTAAATTTTAAAAAGCTAAATATATCTTTGCATGCATAAGTAGTGAGGTATGTATGTAAAAATTGAAGTTTAAGTGTTATATATATGTAAATACATAAAAATTAAATGTTATGATGTACAGTACAATAAAATAATATATATGCAGCAAGATAAAATTTGCGCAAACTTCTATTGTTTCATCAAGCACAACTCAATTTATTTAGGGCAAAATGCTCAAAATATGACTACAATTTTCTTGTACAAATTTAAGATTAATTTTAGCCTGATCCTAAAAATTATAGTTGTGTAAAATTAATGAAGATAACTCCGCTTTGCAGCGATGCCAAAAACTTGATTCGTTATTTATTAATAAGAAATTGAAACAATTTATGTTGGGATTCTACGCAAGTATACTATCGTTATCAAGTAATACAGGACTTTCTGTTTAAGCCTCAAATATCGATCGCACGGGGAAGGTTTAAATTTGAGATGGTAATTTAAATTAGGAATTTCACAATAATAAAGAAAGTCTACTATAATAATTTCAAATGTTTAAGGTGCTATCAGAATTAAATTATCAACTACTAGCAAGACTGTAAAGTAAAGTTAAACTATAACTATCAAACTATGTTTCTGTGATGAAGTTATCAAATATGAGAAAACATTTTTCTCACTAAAATTGAGTTTTTAGTTAAATGAGAGAGATAAATGGTTTGAATTTGTATTGTACCAAATAGGAGCAATTTTAATTCTCTACCCTTAGTCAAGTGTTCTAGAGAATCGTTGGTTAATTTTAGGTTTAGTTTTTAAATTTGTGATTAGGTTGGGAGGATACTGGCTCTCACTCCAGAGCTCCTACTTCCCTTCCCCTGAAGGCTAACTCTTGCTTTAGTTCTTAAACATTAAGACCAAATTGAAAATTTTAGTCTGTCACCCTAAAATCTCTAATTCTTCGCCCAATAATATATATTTCCCTATTTATTTGCACCCAATTCTCTGAATAAAACACTCCTTCATAGAATTGAATGTGATTCTCACTTTGTTGCAGAACTCATACATTATTTCCCAGATCATATATTTCACAACAGATTTTAACATTTCAATTAGTCAGATCGAAAAATAAATTAAGAACAGAGTGAAAAAATAATCACAATTTATTTTATATTTTAAAATTGACACATCCAAATTATCTCTTCATTTCACCACATCTCAGAGTAAGTAAAAGACAAAGAAAACTACTCAGAATTCATGAGAAAGATACAACAAAATACGAGTTTCATAAATAAAAGAATGTTTATACAACAATAATAAACAAACACCATTTATCTGTAACTATTTTTCAAAACAAATCTCTTGTAACCTCTCTTGAACTCTCTCTCTTTACAAGACTTGATTTTCTCTTTAAATATGTATGGAAGAAGAAATCTCTCACTTCTCTCCCTCTATTAAAAACTCTTAGGACAAAATCACACTCAGACTCACCACACTAAACAATAAAACACTCAAGTAAACTCAATTACCCTCTAGCACCCTCTAATTACCACTTTTTTTGAGCAATTTTCACTCTAAATAAAGTATAATGTCGGTTTTCTAAGAGACGCCTCCAATAACTTTTCAAAAAGTGTCCAAATTCATCGAATCTTCTAGAATTTTGCTCAGCACCAACCTTGGCGCCCGTGGCCCGAATTTAATTCTGTGCTCTCTGTCAAATGGCGTCGTCGGCGCCCACAATATTCTGGACACCTGTTTCTTGTTGGCATCATCGGCGTTGAGTATTTTTTTCTAAAAAGTCATTTTGACTCGAAATTTCATCTTTTTTGCTTCATTTTTACTTGAAGTCTTGAAAATCATCAACTTGCAGCAAAACATAAAATTTACCTTATTTTAAAGCGCAATATCACCAAAAATTAGTATAAAATATAGGTCTAAAAATGCATATATTTTTTGTGCATCAAAATCCCTCAATATTAAATGTTACTTGTCCTCAAGTAACTATTTTACTATATAAAAATATGAATTAAGGCAAATAGCTTTAACTTCTAGATTTTCACATTTTGGTCTACTAAATATAATAGCATAACTTAAGAAAAATTTAAAATAACTCCAGTTAATATTAAAGGTATAAGAATATCTAGCAGTCAAGTCTAAGATTTCTGATTTTCTATTCTTTTCAAGGAAAATTTCAAATTGTCATATTAAAGCCACTTAGAATATCCATATGAAAGAGATCTTCATGAAAACTTTATTAGTAAATATGCTAATACTTAAATACAAGTTTAAAGAATGTAGTCAAGCCTTCTTCATTAAGTTGATTTAAGTGAAGCCAATTGTTGATTAGGCATCGCCTAAAGATTTTCCTCATATCTTTCTTTTCTTTCAGAATCATTTTCAATCTTTTTCTTTTCTTCTTTTTTTATTTTTTTTATATTTGAGGATTACTATATTTGGATAGTCTTTAATGATTTTGAACTTCACTGTCCTCTTTTTAAAGTAAAAAACTTTTCATATTCCTTTACTTTATAAATTCATATTAGCTTTGAAGATTTTTCATAAAGTTTTATTATTTTCTTCTTCATGAAACTCTATGATTATTACAACTTTAAAAATAGAAATTTATTTACTTACAATGGAAAAACATAGTCTTATTCTCTCATACCAAATATCTTTATCTCTAAAATTAACCTTTATTATTAAAAAATTTTACTTAAGTTTACTATATATTTAGAAGCATAAATATAGTCATACAAAATTAGGCTCCACCATCACAGGTCATGTTAAATTAAATATTTTAAAATATAGTTCATTGAGGACAAATAAAATTAAGTTTCTTTTCTTAAAAATGAATTTTTCTTCCTCCACAAACTTAAATTTTTAAGAGATTAAACATGAAAAATTGAAATTTCAAGGTGAAAGAAAAAAATTAATACATAAAGAAAAGACTTACCTGTTGAAGATTCTGATTTTGAAACTTAACCTTGAAATATTGCATGTGTTAATATGAAATACTATAAAACTTGAAACATTAAATAACATATAATAAATAAAAATGTTTGATGAGAAAGAGTTAACTAAAAATTAAAATACAACAAAGTACTAAAAACAAATAAAAGTATTAAAATAAATTTCAACTATAAATTTTCTATTGTTTATAGTTCACAACACATTTAAATACAAATCAAAGTTTCACACTTAACAATTAAAAAATAACAATAACAAAATGCAACAAACAATAAACTAAATAAAAGATCAAGAGTATGACTAAGAAGATATCATCACTCATCATCATCTTCTTCTTCTTCTACATCAAAGTTTTCCTGTTGATAAGGGGTAAAAATAGGGTGACCCGGAAACTGTACTGAGTGGTCACCCCTCATGTATCTAACCATAGCATCATCATATGCAGCATCATACTCAAACTTCTGTCTTGTTAAATCATCATTATGTGCATTTATGGCCTCCAAATTTTCAATCCTGCTCTCCATTCTTAAAATATCTCTCTGCTGGATCATCATTTGTTCCATAAGTCCTTAAAGAGTAGGAGTGCTAGAAGTTGAAGTAATATCCCTACTACTTTCCGATCTCCATTCAACATGAGATTCATAGGTTTTAATATTTGCAGGCCCAATTGGTATAAAAGGCTCAATCCTTTCCTCATGAATTCTAAAATCAACTCTTGCCTGCTCACATAATGTGAAGATCAGGGCAGGGTATGTTAATCCACCAATCGTTTCACCCAAAGAAATAGAACGAGTGTTTCTACAAATAATAGAGCCTACATTTGTCCTGCTCATATGTTGAATACAGAAGTTCAGGATGACTCTATCCCTAGTAACTTCGCTATGGTGGTAAGTATGTATCATTCTGGCCGATATAAAGTAATGTCAGACCTTGGAGACTACATTTAACATAAAAATAAGGAAGTTTACCTTAACGTTATTCTTCACCTTCCAAGCTCATTTCCCATCAGTAACAAATGACATAACTTCCTCCAGGGCCTCATTTGTAGCAGAGAATGCTTTGTACTGACAGCTATATACATCCTCCAACTGATAAAATTCATTAATTCTCCTAGGGGTGAATTCAACCATTTTACCACGGATATAGTTGTGGTCATCAGAAGTCTCCCTAAAGTTGCATAGAACTCCATGACTATATCAATAAGTCTCGGCAGTAAAGTAACAGAAATTATCCCACTGTCGAGCAACAATCAATCTCTCGACTTCACCACCTAGATTTTTGAACGCTCGACCCTGAATTACTTTCTTTGTTGCAAGCAGACTATTGAAACAAATGCTACTTTGTAGTTCACAAACTTTTGATCATCAAAATCTACTTTCCTCTTTCCTTTACTCATCCTTGGTGCCATAGCAAATATTCTAGAAAAATGATAAAATCTAAATAAATTCCAAAAATTCTGAAAATCATAAAGTGGAATGTTCTAAACTTAAATCCACAAAGTAAGAGTTTTTTACCAAAGGATTTTCTCAAAATCTTCCAAAAAATTTCAAATTTTCGAATCTAGGCAATGTAAGAGAAATCATTGGTGAAAAATTAGAAATTTTGAGTTCAAAGTGAAATCTAAACTTCTTTTGTGTTATAATCACCTCAAATCCAAGCACTAGCAAACCCTAGGGGTGTAAACCGAAGGGTGAAAGTGACCGAAGGGGTAAAAATGATGTTTTTACTGTGCAAATCGCCAAATTTTAAGGGATTAGGGAACTTTCGGGTCTCGAGTGCCGTCGGTGCCCATGCTGGCACCGTTGGTGCCAAAGCCAAAAATTTCAATTTTTCGCCTTTTTGCAATTTCAGTTGTTTCCAATTCACTCCAACGTCAATTTAGCCTTTTTAAACAATAATATTCATCCTTAAACAGTCCACAAACAAATGTTTTACAAACAACACAAAAACTAACTTTTATATATGAAATTCCAAACTTTTACAAACATAGATTTTTAATCACACTCACACATACATAATAAAGCAAATCACACTATAATTCAGCGTCGAAATCAAGCCACAACACTAGAACGCTGAAAATTAAACTAAACATACAATTAAAGTTTTATAAGTTTAAAGCAAAGTAAATTCAACACAATCACACAAAGTTTTAAAGCAAATCCAACACAATTACATTAAAAACATAATTTTAAACAGTAGAGAGTCCAACTTAAATTACTCCTCTTCATCTTTAGTATTTCTCTTCATCTAATATCTCCCATAGACTGGTAATGGACGTACAAATTGTAGAATGATCGGTACGGGAATTGATCATGAATTTTCATCTATCCATTCATTCTTCTTGAACATCTACAACAAACCTGCTTCAATTATTCTTGTATGATCAAAGTTTTCATTCATCCTCCAATCTAAGTGATCAAAAAGGTAATTAAGATTTCCTATTGCATTCATGATACTCTGAAGTTCTCTTTCTATTTTCTTCATTTCTTCTCCAAAACTATTGAACTTCCAAATATATAAGACATTAAGAGGGTCGAAGCATGAGATGAATGATCTAAGATAATATTCAACGCTTCATTTCCATTCACAATATAGTTTTCATCAATAAGATCTATGGGCTCCTAGGGTAATAATGCTTTCTCGTAACTTTCATATGACACTTGAGATTGACTGCAAAGTAAGAAGATTGTAGAAGGATGTCAGAGTCCATATATAAGCACATTCATAATAATACCCATAACAGATTTGAAAATAATTGATCCCACGTCAATGGGCTTTCCTATTTGAATGCAATAGTTTAAAATTGCACCTTTTTTTGTAACTCTACTAATTTTCATTGCATGAGTAGTTTTACAGAGATGAAGAAATGTCATTGTTTAAATATCAGATTAAGCAATGAAGCGGAGAAACTAACGTACCTCTCGTCTCTGATTTCCCAATTATCATTTTCATCCGTCAGAAATCGGTATAAATCATACATCATATCATTTGTTAGTATAAAGTTCGTCTAACGACAGATTTGTATCATTCATTAGTATAAAGTTCGTCTAATGACAGATCGACACGCTTTCTATCATAAACATATCGTTAATTCGAGACGGAGTAAATGTTACACCCTTGCCTCGAACGAAGACAACTCTTTAGTTAATTCCATGTAGGTTAGCGTAAAATTCTTTCACCACTGGAACAACTACTGCAGTAACAGTGTAGCAAAGAACTTCCCAACGTCTTTGTACTATGACTTTTTCAATCTGAGAACTTGGATTAATCAATCCATGATTGACAAAGTCTCTCTCCTTGATAAGTCTCTTCTTAGAAATGATTTTGTCGTATAATCTCTGCGCGTCAAAACTGACGAACTTTCTTCTATTGAAAACTTCATACATTGAAGTGTTTATGGAATTGGAAGCCATGGATTTCGAAATCTGAAAGTTTCTGGTCGTCCAAAATAGTTCATGCCTTTACAAAGACCTCTAGGCAGTTATTTTGAAGTGAAATCCCCCAAATTCGTCTTGAACTGTCGAAACCGCACTAGGTGCTATCTGCGCCCCCGATGGCGCCATCAACGCCATGGCTATTGTAAAAGGGCGTCGTCAGTGTCAAAGCCAAAGTTGAGTCTGTTTTGTTTTTTGGTTCAATTCATTTCCAGATTTTCATCCAATACCAAATTTTATCTTGATATTTGATATATAAGATNATTTAGTGTTTTCTCCTCCTCTAATATGTCTCATAGGCTGGTAATGGACATACAAATTGTAGAATGGTCGGTACGGGAATTGATCAGTGAATTTTCATCTATCCATTCATTCTTCTTGAACATCTACAACAAACCTACTTCAATTATTCATGTATGATCAAAGTTTTCCTTCATCCTCCAATCTAAGTGATCAAAAAGGTAATTAAGATTCATATTGCATTCATGATACTCTGAAGTTCTCTTTCTATTTTCTTCATTTCTTCTCTAAAACTATTGAGCTTCCAACTATATAAGGCATTAAGAGTGTCAAAGCATGTGATGAATGATCCAAGATAATATCCAACGCTTCATTTCCATTCACAATATAGTTTTCATCAATAAGATTTATGGGCTCTCAGGGTAATAATACTTTCTCCTAACTTTCATATGGCACTTGAGATTAACTGCAAAGTAAAAAGATTGTAGAATGATGCCCCAATCCATATATAGGCCCATTCATAATAATACTCATAATAGATTTAAAAATAATTGATCTCACATCAATGGGCTTTCTTATTTGAATGCAATAGTTTAAAATTGCACTTTTTTTTGTAACTCTACTAATTTTCATTGTATGGAGTAGTTTTGCAGAGATGAAGAAATGTCAATATTTAAATATCGAATTAAGCAGTGAAGTGGAGAAACTAATGTACCTCTCGTCTCTGAACCCAATTATCATTTTCATCCGTCAGAAATTAGTATACATCATACATCATATCCTTCGTTGGTATAAAGTTCGTCTAATGACAGATCAACACGCTTTTTATTATAAACATATCTTTAATTCGAGACGGAGTAAATGTTACACCCTTACCTCAAACGAAGACAACTCTTTGGTTAATTCCATGTAGGTTAGCATAATATTCTTTTACCACCGGAACAACTACCGCAGCAGTAGTGTAGCAAAGAACTTCTCAATGTCTCTGTACCATGACTTTTTCAATCTGAGAACTTGCATTACTCAATCCATGATTGACAAAACCTCTCTTCTTGATAAGTCTCTTCTTAGAGATAACTTTATCGTATAATCTCTGAGTGTCAAAACTGACGAACTTTCTTCTATTGAAAACTCCATACCTTGAAGTGTTTATGGAGTTGGAAGCCATGGATTTCAAAATCTGGAAGTTTCTGATCGTCCAAAATAGTTTTCATGCCTTTAAAAAGACCTCTAGGCAGTTATTTTGAAGTGAAATCCCGCCAAATTCGTCCTGACTGCCGAAACCGCACTAGGAGCTATCGGCGCCCCCAATGGCGCCATCAGCTCCATGGCTTCTGTAAAAGGGCGTCGTCGGCGCCAAAGCCAAAGTTGAGTCTGTTTCGTTTTTTGGTTCAATTCATTTCCAGATTTTCATCCAATACCAAATTTTATCTTGATATTTGATATATAAGATTGTGTAGGATTCTAAGATTTTATTATTTTTTAATATAAAGAACAATTATTAAACAAAATACTAATATATATATATATATATATATATATATATATGGGTTACNTGTTTAATCCAGATGACTCAACATTAAATTTCTTTAAACTGTGGCATGTGCCCTTCATAATAAAGTTTCAATCGATGTCCATTAACTTTAAATATCTTTCCAATTTTAGGATATTTAATAACTACAGTTCCATAATGATAAACTTTAATCACATTGAATGGTCATAACCATCTAGATCTCAGTTTTTCTGTAAATAATCTCAATCTAATATTATATAATAGAATCTCTTGTCCATATTCAATTTTTATTTTTACAATCTTCCGATCATACCATATTTTTATTTTCTCTTTATAGATTTTTGCATTATCATATGATTTATTTCTAATCTGCTCAAGTTCATTGAATTGCAACAATATTTTCTCACCAGCATCCTTTAGATTAAAATTAAATTCCTTAATAGCCCAAAATGATTTATGTTCCAATTCTACTGGTAAGTGACATGTTTTATCAATAATAAGTATATATGAAGACATTCCAATAGGAGTCTTATGGGCAGTTCTGTATGTCCGTAGTTCAGTATCTAATTTAGCAGATCAATCCAATTTATAAGGATTTACAAGTTTTTTTTAAATTCACTTTATTTCACAATTTGATATTTCTGCTAGAGCGTTAGTTTGGTGATGATAAGCAGTAGAGAATCTATGCATAATATTATATTTTCTAACCAATTTCTCGATCCTCTTATTCATAAAATGAGATTATCCATCCGTAATAATCACTCTCGATATTCCATATCTTGTAATATTATTTTTATTTAAAAATTTAGAAACACTCCAAGAATCATATTTAGGTACAACAATAGCTTCAATCTATTTGGACATATAATCAACAGCAAATAAGATATATAAATTTTCAAATGAAGACATAAATGGTCTCATAAAATTTAATTCTCACATATCAAAAATTTCAACATCCAATGTGTAATTTAGAGGTATTTCATTTATTCTAGAAATATTTTCTACTCGCCGACATCAATCACATGTTTTAATATATTCATTAACATCTCTAAAAAGCATAGGCCAATAAAATCTAGCTTGCAAAATTTTATGTGCAGTTCTACTTGTTCTAAAATGTCCTCCAAATTCATAATCATGACATCGTTCAATTATTCATTTAGTTTCTTCGTAAGGCACATATCTTCTAATGATTAAATCTTTACACTGTTTATATAAATTTTTGTCATCCAAAAAATAGAATTTTGAATCATAAATAAATTTATTTAATTGTTGATTCTTAACATTTAGCGGTAGAATATCACTCAAAATATAATTTACTATATCGGCATACCACGGTATATCCTTTATATCGATATTATATAATTGTTCATCAAGGAAAGTTTTTAAAATTTTATTTGCAAAATTATTAATATTTCTAGTTCTAGTCTAGACAAATGATCATCTATTTGATTATCATTTTCTTTTCTATCTAACACCACAAAATTGAACTCTTGCAACAGAAGTATCCATCTAATTAATCTTGATTTAACATCCTTCTTTTGCATCAAATATTTGATAACAGAATAATCTGTATGCACTATACATTTGGCTCTAATTAACTAAGGTCTAAACTTATCAAAGAGACAATAACTAATAACTCTCTTTCAGTATTTGTGTAATTAATTTGAGCATCATTTAGAGTTTTACTAGCATAATATATTACTTAAAAAACTTGTTATACATTCGTCCTAAAACAACTCCAATAGCATGATCACTAGCATCACGTATTCTTTCAAATGATTTCTCTCAATCAGGTGGAACTATTATAGGAGTAAAGATTAATTTTTTTTCAAGATGATTTTATTTATTCATCATTATAATTAAATTTTGTATCCTTTTCTAAAAGTAGGCATAATGGCTTAGTAATTTTTTAAAAATCTTTTATATAACGTCTGTAGAAAGCAGCATGTTCTAGAAAACTTCTTACCCCTCTAACCATAGTAGGAGACGATAATTTCTAAATAACTTGAATTTTTGCTGGATCTATTTATATACAATTTTAAGAAATTTTATGCACAAGTACAATTCTTCCTGCAACCATAAATTGACATATTTCCTAGTCTAGTACTAAGTTGATTTTCTCACATAATTTCATAACATTTTTTTAAATTATTTAAACATAATTCAAATGAAGTTCAAAATACAGAAAAATCATTCATAAATATTTTCATTCCACGTTCAAATAAACTACTAAAAATTGACATCATAAATTTTTTAAATGTCGCAGGTACGTTACATAGTCCAAAAGATATTCTACGAAAAGCAAATGTTCCATAAGGGCTTATAAATGTTATTTTCTCTTGATCCTCAGGAGTAATCGAAATTTAATGATACCCAGTATATCTATCTAAAAAACAGTAATATTTTTTTTCAGTCAATCTATCCAACATTTGGTCTAGAAAGGGTAAAAGAAAATAATCTTTACTGGTGGTCATGTTTAATTTTCTATAGTTTATACAAATTTGTCAACCAGTAACTTGTCTTATTGGAATTAATTTATTTTTCACCTTCACTTCAACTGTCACTCCTTTTTTTAGAACACAGTGAATCGGATTTAACCAAGCACTATCTGAAATAAAACATATAATTCCCGCATCTAACCATTTTAAGATTTCTTTTTAAACAATTTTTTTTTCATTCTTGGGTTTAATCTCCTCTGAGGATCAGCTTTAGGTTTGTATTATTCATCTAATAGAATTTTGCGCATTCAAATTGAAGGACTGATTCTTTTAATATGTGCTAAAGTCCATTTAAAGGCCTTTTTATATCTTTTCAACATTTCTACTATTTTTTTTCTTGAATTTCAGTTAAATCAGAAGATATAATAACAGACAATGAAGATGAATCTCATAAAAACAAATATTTTAAATGGGCAGGTAATACTTTCAGTTCAAATTCAGGTGATTTAATACTTGAAGAAATAAAATTTTTATTATCATTTTCTAAAAGATCTAAAGTTTCAAATTTTTCATAAACATAATCTAAATTCTTTTCTTTTATGTCATTCTTATTCTGAAAATACTCTTCCTGCCATAATTTTTTTCTTCAAACAAAGTAATATTTAGCATTAACTTTTTAAGGATTTCCAAAAATTTTGTAAATTGTTTATCTTTATTCTTCTGTTTCAATCGTTGAGGAAATGGAAGTAGCGATTTTTCTAAAGAAATTTGTATTGGTTTATTTTCATCATTATCGCTTTCAATTTCTACCTTCTCCTCAATTTCAGTTTTTCTTTGGATCCTTGTTTCCACTTCGTAATTGAATAACTTTAATTTGCTCCTTATTCTGATCTTTTGGACTAACTTCAACAAGACTCGAAAGAATACCCGAAGGTCTGTTACTAAGTGAAGTAGCAATATGTCCTAATTAATTTTCAATATTCCTAATTATAGCCCCTTGATTTTGTATTTGATTTCTCATGTTCAACATTACTTCTTCCATAGTCAACTTATTCTCCTTAACTTGTGATTTATTGTTAAATCCAAGAGGATAATAAAGTTTATAGTTAGGATTTTCTTGGTTATTTGAAATTTCTGAAGGGTTCACCGAATTGTTATAATTATTTCAAATAAAATTAAGGTGATTTTTCCATTCAGGATTATAATAATTAGAATAAGGATTATTATTTCAATTATTTATAGAATTCAAAGATTCATAAGACAATTGATTATCAATTATCTATTATAGTGAATTTTCCTCAAACATTGGTGATATTTTTTTATATAGAAGCAATTTGAGATGCTAAAATAGACGTCACATTAGAATCATGAATATTAGCTATTCTCTTTGGATTTACCCGTTCAGAGGACTATTAAAAATTATTAGTAGTTATTTCCTCTATTAAAGAATATACTTCATCAAAAAGTTTTGTCATTAATGATTTACTTGCAGTAGCATCTATAATAAATCTAAGTGATCCTACCAATCCAATGTAAAAAGTTTGAATTATTAACCAATCTAATAAAGCATGGTGCGGACATCTCCTAAAGAGATTTTTAAATCTTTCTCAGGTTTTATATATCGATTCCCCTTCGAACTGATAAAAAGATGTAATATCATTTCTAAGCTTAACAGTTTTCAAGAGTGACAAATATTTAGCCAAAAAATTTTGTGATAGTTCTCCCCAAGTTCTAATAGATCCAAGTGCTAATGAATTTAACCAAGCTTTAGCTTTATCCCTTAATGAAAAAGAAAAAGTCTGAGTATGACAACATCATTAGACACTCTATATTTAAAATTAGCACATATTTCAAGAAAACTAGCAAGATGTAAGTTAGGATATTTAGTAGGTGTTCTTCCAAACTGATTATTTTGTATCATTTAGAAAATACAAGGTTTAAGCTCAAATAAATTAGCAGCAATATCAGGATTTTGAATAGTTAAGTGAAGTTCATCTGTTGTAGGATTAACATAATCTTTTAAAGGTATTCGTCAGTTTTCATTTATTTGATTATCTAAGTTATTCGTCATTTCGTTCAAATTTTTTATTTTTTTTATTGTTTTTGAACTTTTCAAATAATACGTTCTAATTCTGAATTGTAAGGTACTAAACTTTCAGAACGAATACTACGCATAAACAAATATAATAAGCAAAGAAAATTTTTTTAAAAATACTCTTAAATGATTTTTTTTTAATTATTTTTAATTTTTTTATATATTTAACGCTAAATTTTCTAATTTACCAAATCTATTTAATTTACAGTTACCTTCCCCGACAATGACGCCAAAAATTTGATCCTGAAAATTATAGTTGTGTAAAATTAATGAAGATGACTCCGCTTTGCAGCGATGTCAAAAACTTAGTTCGTTATTTATTATTAATAAAAAATTGAAGCAATTTATGTTGGGATTCTATGCAAGTATGTCTATCGTTATCAAGTAATATAGGACTTTCTGTTTAAGCACCAAATATCGATCCCACGGTTAAGGTTTAAATTTGATATGGTAATTTAAATTAGAAATTTCACAATAATAAAGAAAGTCTACTATACTAATTTCAAATGTTTAAGGTGCTATCAGAACTAAATTATCAACTAATAGCAAGACTGTAAAGTAAAGTTAAACTATAACTACCAAACTATGTTTCTGTGAAGAAGTTATCAAATATGAGAAAGCATCTTTCCCAATACCATAAGTTTTTGGTTAAATGAGAGAGATAAATGGTATGAATTTGTATTGTGTCAAATAAGAGCAATTTTAATTATCTATCCTTATTCAAGTGTTATAGAGAATCGTCGGCTAATCTTAGGTTTAGTCTCTAAATACGTGGTTAAGTTGGGAGGATACTGGCTCTCACTCCAAAACTCTCACTTCTCTTCCCTTGAAGGCTAACTCTTGCTTCAATTCTTAAACACTAAGACCAAATTGGGGATTTTAGTCAGTCACCCCAAAATCTCTAATTTTTCGCCCAGTAATATATATTTTCCGATTTATTTGTACATAATTCCATGAACGAAACTCTCCTTCATAGAATCGAATGTGATTCTCACTTTGTTGTAAAACTCATACTTCATTTCTCAGATCATATGTTTCACAATAAATTTTAACATTTCAATAGGCCGGATCGAAAAGTAAATTCAAAACAGAATGGAAAAATCATCACAATTTATTTTATATTTTAAAATTGACACATCCAAATTATCTCTTCATTTCACCATATNCCAATGTTTAATACAAATGACTCAACATTAAATTTCTTTAAACTGTGGCATGTGCACTTCATAATAAAGTTTCAATCGATGTCCATTAACTTTAAATATTTTTCCAGTTTTAGGATCTTTAATAACTACAGTTCCATAATGATAAACTTTAATCACATTGAATGGTCATAATCATCTAGATTTTAGTTTTCCTAGAAATAATCTCAATCTAATATTATATAATAGAACCACTTGTTCATGTTCAATATTTTTTTTTATAATCTTCCGATCAGGCCATATTTTCATTTTCTCTTTATAGATTTTTGCATTATCATAAGCTTTATTTCTAATCTCCTCAAGTTCATTGAGTTACAACAATCTTTTCTCACCACATCCTTTAGATTAAAATTAAATTTCTTAATAGCCCAAAATGTTTTATGTTCTAATTCTACTGGTAAGTGACATGTTTTACCAATAATAAGTATATATGAAGACATTTCAATAGGAGTCTTATGGATAGTTCTGTATGTCCATAGTGCAATATCTAATCTAACAGACTAATCCAATTTATAAAGATTAACAGCTTTTTCTAAAATTCACTTTATTTCACAATTTGATATTTCTGCTAGAGCTTTAGAGTGCGGATGATAAATCTATGCATAATATTATATTTTCTAATCAATTTCTCGATCCTCTTATTCATAAAATGAGATCCTTCATCCGTAATAATCTATCAATATTTCATATCTTGTAATATTATTTTTATTTAAGAATTTAGAAACACTTCAAGCATCACATTTAGGTACAACAATAGTTTCAATCCATTTAGACATATAATCAACAGCAAATAATATATATAAATTTTCAAATAAAGACATAAATGGTCTCATAAAATCTAATCCTCACATATCAAAAATTTCAACTTCCAATGTGTAATTTAGAGGTATTTCATTTATTCTAGATATATTTTTTACTCGCTGACATCGATCGCATGTTTTAATATATTCATTAACATCTCTAAAAAGTGAAGGCCAATAAAATCTAGCTTGCAAAATTTTATGTGTAGTTCTACTAGTTCCAAAATGTCCTCCAAATTCAGAATCATGGCATCATTCAATTATTTGTTTAATTTCTTCGTAAGGCACACATCTTCTATTGATTAAATCTTTACACTATTTATATAAATGTTGGTCATCCAAAAAATAGAATTTTGAATCATAAATAAATTTCTTTAATTGTTGATTCTTAACATCTGACGGTAGAATATCACTCACAATATAATTTACTATATCGGCATACCACAGTATATCCTTTATATCAATATTATATAATTGTTCATCAAGGAAAGTTTTTAAAATTTTATTTGTAAAATTATTAATATTTCTAGTTCTAGTCTAGACAAATGATCAGTTATTTGATTATCATTTTCCTTTCTATCTAACACCACAAAATTGAACACTTGCAGCAGAAGTATCCATCAAATTAATCTTATTTTAACATCTTTTTTTTGCATCAAATATTTGATAACAGAATGATCTATATGCACTATACATTTAACTCCAATTAACTAAGGTATAAACTTATCAAAGGCATAGACAATAGCTAATTAACTCTCTTTCAGTATTTGTGTAATTAATTTGAGCATCATTTAGAGTTTTACTAGCATAATATATCACTTTAAAAACCTGTTATACATTTGCCCTAAAACAACTCCAATAGCATGATCACTAACATCACACATTATTTCAAATGGTTTCTCCCAATCAGGTGAAACTATTATAGGAGCAGTGATTAATTTTTTTTTCAATAGTTCAAATGATTTTATTTATTCATCATTCTAATTAAATTTCATATCCTTTTTCTAAAAGTAGGCATAATGGATCAGTAATTTTTGAAAACCTTTTATATAACGTCTGTAGAAACCAGCATGTTCTAAAAAATTTCTTACCCCTCTAACCATAGTAGGAGGCGGTAAATTCTGAATGACTTCATTTTTTGCTAGATCTACTTCCATACCATTTTAAAAAATTTTATGCCCAATTCAATTCCTCATGTAACCATAAATTGACATATTTCCCAGTTTAATACTAAGTTGATTTTTTTAACAAAATTCCAGAACTTTTTCTAAATTATTAAACATAATTCAAATAAAGTTCCAAATACAAAAAATCATCCATAAATATTTTCATTCCACGTTCAGATAAACTACTAAAAAATGACATCATAAATCTTTGAAATGTCGCATGTACGTTACATGCTCCAAAAGATATTCTATGAAAAACAAATGTCCATAAGGGCTTGTAAATGTTGTTTTCTCTTGATCCTCAAGAGTAATCAAAATTTAGTGATACCCGGTATATCCATCTAGAGAACAGTAATATTTATTTTCAGTCAATCTATCCAACATTTGGTCTAGAAAGGGTAAAAGAAAATGATCTTTACTGGTGGTCATGTTTAATTTTCTATAGTCTATAAAAATTTGTCAACCAGTAACTTGTCTTATTGGAATTAATTCATTTTTCTCATTTACTTCAACTGTCACTACTCCTTTCTTTAGAACACAGTGAATCGGACTTACCCAAGCACTGTCTGAAATAAAATATATAATTCCAGCATCTAACTATTTTAAGATTTCTTTTTAAACAAATTTTTTTTCATTATTGGGTTTAATCTCCTTTGAGGATCAGCTTTAGGTTTATATTGTTCATCTAATAGAATTTTGTGCATACAAATTGAAGGACTGATTCCTTTAATATCTGCTAAAGTCCATCCAAAGGCCTTTTTATATCTTTTCAACATTTATACTATTTTTTTTTCTTGAATTGCAGTTAAATCAAAAGATATAATAACAGGTAATGAAGATGAATCTCCTAAAAACACATATTTTAAATGGGCAGGTAGTACTTTCAGTTCAAGTTCAAGTGATTTAATACTTGAAGGAATAAGATTTTTATTATCATTTTCTAAAAAGTCTAAAGTTTCAAATTTGTCGTAAACATAATCTAAATTCTTTTCTTTTATTTCATTCTTATTCTCAAAATACTCTTCTTGTCTTAATTTTTTTTTCAAACAAAAGAATATTTAACGTTAATTTTTTAAGGATTTCCAAAAATTTTGTAAATTAATTATTTTTATTCTTCTGTTTCAATCGTTGAGTAAACAGAGGTAGCGATTTTTCTAAGGAAATTTTTTATTGGTTTATTTTCATCATTATCGCTTTCAATTTCTACCTTCTTCTCCTCTACTTTAGTTTTTCTTTGGATTCTTATTTCCACTTCTTTTTCACTTCGTAATTAAATAACTTTAATTTGCTCCTTATTCTGATCTTTTGGATTATCTTCAACAAGACTCGAAAGAATTCCCGAAGGTCTGTTACTAAGTGAAGTAGCAATACGTCCTAATTAATTTTCAATATTCCAAATTGTATCTCCTTGATTTTGTATTTGATTTCCTATGTTCAACATTACTTCTTTCATAGTCAACTTCTTCTCCTTAACTTGTGATTTATTATTAAATCCAGGAGGATAATAAGGTTTATAGTTAGTATTCTCTTGGTTATTTGAATTTCCTGAGGGGTTCACCAAATTGTTATAATTATTTCAAGTAAAATTAGCGTGATTTTTCCATCCAGGATTATAATAATTAGAATAGGAATTATTATTTCGATTATTTATAGCATTCAAAGTTTCATAAGACGATTGATTATCAATTATCTATCCTAGTGAATTTTCCTCAAATATTGATGATATTTTTCAATATAGAAGCAATTTGAGATGCTAAAATAGACATCACATTAGAATCATGAATATTAGTTATTCTCTTTGTATTTACCCGTTGAGAGGATAATTAAAAATTATTAATAGTTATTTTCTCTATTAAAGAGTATGCTTCATCAAAAGGTTTTAACATTAATGATCCACCTGCAGTAGCATTTATAATAGATCTAAGTGATCCTACTAATCCAATGTAAAAAGTTTGAATTATTAACCAATCTGATAAAGCATGATGTGGACATCTCCTAAAGAGATTTTAAATCATTCTCAGGCTTCTTATATTGATTCTCCTTTGAACTGAGAAAAAGATGTAATATTATTTCTAAGCTTAACAGTTTTCGAGGGTGAAAAATATTTAGCCAAAAAATTTTTGTGATAGTTCTCCCCAAGTTCTGATAGATTCAGGTCCTAATGAATTTAATCAAGCTTTAGTTTTATCCCTTAATGAAAAAGAAAAAGTCTGAGTCTGCCAACATCATTATACACTCTATATTTAAAAGTAGCACATATTTCAAGAAAACTAGCAAGATGTAATTTAGGATCTTCAGTAGGTGTTCTTCCAAACTGATTATTTTGTATTATTTGGATAATAGCAGATTTAAGCTCAAATAAATTAGCAGCAACATCAGGATTTTGAATAGTCAAGTGAAGTTCATCTGTTGTAGGATTAACATAATCTTTTAAAGATATTCGTCGGTTTTCACTTATTTGATTATCTAAGTTATTCGCCATTTTGTTCAAATTTTTAATTTTTTTTATTGTTTTTTAACTTTTCAAATAGTACGTTTTAATTCTGAATCGTAAGGTACTAAACCTTCAGAACGAATATTGCACATAAACAAATATAATAAGCAAGGAAAAATTTCTTAAAAATACTCTTAAATGATTTTTTTAATGATTTTTAATTTTTTTATATATTTATCGCTAAATTTTCTAATTTATCAAATCTAATTAATTTACCGTTACCATCCCCGGCAACGACGTCAAAAACTTGATCCCGAAAATTATAGTTGTGTAAAATTAATGAAGATGACTCCGCTTTGCAGCAATACCAAAAACTTGACTCGTTATTTATTAATAAGAAATTGAAGCAATTTATATTGGGATTCTATGCAAGTATATGTATCGTTATCAAGTAATATAGGACTTTCTGTTTAAGCCCCAAATATCGATCCCACGTGAAATGTTTAAATTTTAGATGGTAATTTAAATTAGAAATTTCACAATAATAAAGAAAGTCTACTATACTAATTTGAAATGTTTAAGGTGCTATCAGAACTAAATTATCTACTAACAAGACTGTAAAGTAAAGTTAAACTATAACTACCAAACTATGTTTCTGTGAAGAAGTTATCAAATATAAGAAAGCATCTTTCCCAATACAATAAGTTTTTAGTTAAATGAGAGAGATAAATGGTATAAATTTATGTTATGTCAAATAGGAGCAATTTTAATTATCTATCCTTATTCAAGTGTTATAGAAAATTGTTGGTTAATCTTAGGTTTAGTCTCTAAATACGTGATTAGGCTGGGAGGATACTGGCTCTCACTCCAATACTTTCACTTCCCTTCCTCTGAAGGCTAACTTTTGCTTTAGTTCTTAAACACTAAAACCAAATTGGGGATTTTAGTCGGTCACCCCAAAATCTCTAATTCATCACCCAATAATATATATTTCTCTATTTATTTGTACTCAATTCCATGAACAAAACTCTCATTCATAGAATCGAATGTGATTCTCACTTTGTTGTAAAACGCATACTTCATTTCCTAGATCATATGTTTCACAACAAATTTTAACATTTCAATTGGCCGGATCGAAAAATAAATTCAGAACAAAATGGAAAAATCATCACAATTTATTTTATATTTTAAAATTGGCACATCCAAATTATCTCTGCATTTCACCATATCTCAGAGTGGGGAGAAAGACAAAGAAAACTACTCAGACCTTATGAGAAAGATACAACAAAATACAAATTTCATAAATAAAAGAAAGTTTATACAACAATAATAAACAAACATCACTTATCTGTAACTCTTTCTCAAAGTAAATCCCTTGTAGCTTCTCTTGAACTCTTTCTCTTTTTACAAGACTCTTGATTTTCTCTTTAAAGATGTATGGAAGAAGAAATCTCTTAACAACATTTAAGAGAAAATCATACTCAGACTCACCACACTAAACAATAGAACACTCAAATAAACTCAATTACCCTCTAGCCCCCTCTAACTAACTTTTTCTGAGCAATTTTCGCTCTAAATAAAGCTTAATGTCGGTTTTCTAAGAGGTGTCTCCAATAACTTTTCAAAAAGCATCCAAATTCCTCGAATCTTTTAGAATTTCGCCCAGCACCGACCTTGGCGTCGTCAGCGTCCTTGTTGGCGCTGTCGGCGCCGAGTATTTTTTTCCAAAAAACCATTTTGACTCCAAATTCCATCTTTTTGCTTCATGTCCTAAAAATCATCAACCTACAACAAAACATAAAAAATATCTTACTTTAAAGCGCAATATGACCAAAAATGAGTATAAAAAATAGATCTAAAAATGCATATATTTTTTGTGCATCAGAAACATATGTTTGTCTTGGATTTTATTAGACATGAGTTTGATTCAATCGTCATCAATAAAGAGTCTACCTCAACATCAAGTGTATTATTACTTTATGGTAACATATAGTTACAAACCCACAATAAGATGGTTTTAAAGGAATTCAAGTCAATCGCATTCCAAANGCTTTAAGGTAACATATAGTTACAAACCCAGAATAAGATGGTTTTAAAGGAATTCAACTCAATCGCATTCTAAATGAAGATTTTGATAGGAATTGTTATTATCACTATGGTTTACTCTTTTTATAAGTAATCATTTGGAGATGACTGAGCATTTCTTTCGTAATGACATGAAGTCTAAGAGATTATATTAGAAATACCATTTTTTGTAATTTGAAGTGGTTCAATGTAGGCTTGAATTCAAAGTGACTACAAAGAATGTTTTTGTAATATAGAATGGTTTGTAATTTTNTGTAATTTGAAATGGTTCAATGTAGGCTTGAATTCAAAGTGACTACAAAGAATGTTTTTGTAATATAGAATCGTTTGTAATTTTGATGAAAGTTATCATCTTTTTTTTAGTGAAAGAGCATTATTTGGCTCCTTATGCATTCAACACAAAAAATGTTTTACAAGAAAGAGGAAAAGGACCAAAACACTCCCAATACAACGAACACAACTAAACAAAAATTAGAAAACTAAAGGTCCTTTTCCCCAAAAAAAGGGAAAATACAGAGAATAAAAAACAAAACACAATACAAAAAATAAAAGCTATCAACAAGATCTTTCAAAGCTAAATCCAACAAAATAGATGGAACACACTTAGAAATCGTAACATCATTCATCTTTAAGCCAGCTTTAGCCGCCCAATGAGCAACCATATTTCCTTCTCTCTTAATATTAATAATCAAATTCTTGGAAAGTGAAAAAATCTTCTTCATCTGAATATTGATGCTCCAATGATGATCTATCTGCAATTGACACACTTCCAAAGAATCAAAGAGTCTGTTTCAATAATAATGTACTTCTAGCCAAACTTTACAGCCACTTGCAGAGCAAAAACTAATGCATCAGTTTCAGCCACAAGAGGGGATGTAGAGAAAGGGCCTGCTGAGAACCAACAAATAATAGAGCCCAAAAAATCTCTACAAACACCTCCTACACTAGCAAATAAGGAATTCCAGCAGCCATCAATATTAATTTTTATAAATGGTGCCCCCGATTTATTCCACTTTATAGTAGAAACGTTCGTGGTATGCACAGAATAAAGAATAACCAACTGTCGCAGTAAAGCTACCATATTATTCGACAGCTTCTTATTAAGAGGCGACAAATTCATACCTTTATAAAGATAAGAAATCACCATACTAACAGTACGATGCACATTCGGAGTAATATTGTTGAATTTCCCCTCATTTCTAGTAATCCAAAGGAACCAAATAATTGCAGCTGGTATTGCAGTAAAGAAAGCATGACCAAGTAATTTCCAAGCGTTGAAAATATCAGCCACAGTTTTAAAAGGAATCAAATTCCTGTTTAACTGCAACTTCATAAGAACCGTATTCCACATATGAGTAGAAAACTGACATTTAATAAACATGTGATCAATAGATTCTTCATTATTTTTACACAAAACACAACATGAAGGCAACCTCAAACCTTTCATCTTAAGTATATCATCACTAGGAATTATATTATGTAAAACTCTCTAAACAAAGAAGGAAATGGACAGTTTAACCCAAGGAGTCCAATTCCATTTAAGATTCAATCACTGAAAATCTTGAAATGAGTTAGCAAAACATTTGGCATATGACTCACCCAATTTGCCTTTAATCTTAGGCACATTAGGCTTACTCTGATCAATAGGAATGGAAGAAATAAAAATAGCATCATCATAATGAACTTTCTTCAAAAGTTCACTTAAGCACCAATGGTTATCATACCAAAAATCTTTAATTTTGACATGAATATTCTCGGGACCACCATAAAAACCAGCTAAAGCATCTTTTCCCATCCAATTATCATACTAGAAAGAACAATCTCCTTTACCAATGTCCCAACACATCAATTCTCCAGTGCTTTTAGCAACCTTAAGCATCTCATACCAAATAAAGGAATCTTTGCTATTATATGAAATAGACATAGGATTCTTATTAAAGCAGTATTTGGCATGCATTAAAGAAGCCCAAATGAAATTATTTTGACGAAATCGATACCATAATTTCATATAGTTGATCTTAATCAAATTAGATAAACTTCTAAACCCAAGTCCATCTTTCTCAGTAGGTTTACAAAGCTTATTCCACCTCTTCCAATGAATTTTTGTGTGACCTCTGCATTCCCAAAGGAATTTATTAAAAAGATTTTCAATATTTTTAATAATACCTAGATGCATATTCATAACTTGGAGAGTATAAAGTGGGAGAGATGTAAGCACACTTTTAAGAAGAGTAACTCTTTCACCAAATGAAAGAAACTTATTTTCCCATGATAAAATCTTAAGCTTGATTTTATCAAACAAATTCATAAAAAGAGTATTTTTTTCCTGCCCTTATCCAATTGAAAACCCAAATAAGACAACGAAAAAGAAGCTTTGTTACAACCCGTATAGTCCATAATCCAATTCTTCTTAGCAACATTTATACTCTTGGAGCAATAAAAAGAACATTTAGAGGTATTAAAGAGCAAACCAGAGACATTCTCAAACTTTAAAATCTCATCCCAAACTTTTTTTATGGATCTTTTGTGAGCATTGGTAAATCTAATCAAATCATCAGCAAAGCACAAGTGTGAAATACTCATTCTTCCTTTATGGATATAATTCAGACTCGGATAGTAAGTAAACAAGCCATTTAAGCATCTTGATAAGTAGCCAAAGGCAATAATGAAGAGATATGGTGAGAGAGGATCTCCCTGTTTGATACCTTTGGAAGCTTTGAAATACCCTTGCTTATTACCATTAATAAGAATAGAATAATAATTATCATTGAGGATTCTATATATAAGCTTGCAGAAGGCATTATTAAAGCCAATAGCTTGAAGGATATCTATAATGAATTCCCACCGAATAGTGTCAAAAGCTTTTTTAATATCCATTTTGAATATTATATTCCCTCCTATGTTATTTTTATCAATATCCAAGAGAAACTCTTGAATAATAAGAGCATTATCACAAATATTTCTCCTTTTCATAAAAGCAGACTGATTCATGCTAATAATATCATTAAGAATACCATAATTTCCGATATAATCTTGGATAGAATCGTATTCAAACTGATAGGTCGAAAAGCATCCCAAGTAGTAGCATTACGCACCTTAGGAATCACCACAATATTAAAGGATTTAAAATATTTTGGTAGATCTTTACGATGAAAAAAGTCTTGAATAGTATCCACAATTTCTTTATGAATAATGTCCCAATTGTATTTATAGAACTCAGCAGAGAAACCATTATGACCAGCCGCTTTGTCAGTCTCCGTATGGTCAATAATCTCTTTGATTTCTGAACAGTTAGGAATACAAGTCAACACGGAATTATTAATCCTAATACCATCATTAAAAAGATTGCGGTCAATAGGATAAAGAGTATCACCATTGCTACTGAAAGCATTAGAAAAATATTGAACTCCATTATTAGCAATTTCAGTCAAAATGAAGAACAGTACCATCAACATTGACAATTCTAGAAATCAGATTAGCATTATGACGGCTTTTAATACAAGCCTGGAAAAAGGAAGTATTCTTGCCACTATTCAAGAAATTATCCTTAGCAGCTTTTTGAGCGTAAACTTTCCTCCATATTTATAACTTATGTCAACTGTTTATGTCCCTGAAATAAAACATTCCAATCAATAATATTATTAGCATAATCAGTTTCCAAACCTTTAAACTTATCTTCAAGAGCCTCTTTATTTCTTTGAAGGTGCCCAAATACTTCCAAAGTTCATTTCCTAAGAGTTTTGGCCAGATTTTTATGTAAAGACCAAAGCTAATGACCCGCGGAGCCAAACACCTCCACCTTCCAATTATCTTTCAGAAACTGTTTGAAACTAACATGATGCATCCACATGTTATAAAAATGGAATTGATAATGATTAATATAAGAACTGCTCTTTATTTTTAAGAGAATAGGAGCATGATCAGAAGCAACAATAGCTAAATGAGTAACCGTATAAAGAGAAAATTTATTGATCCAACTAGTTAGCAACATATCTGTCAAACCTTTCAAAAACTTTCCCTCTATGCCAAGTAAATGGGTTTCCATTAAAACCCAAATCATAGAGCTCTGCATCCATAAGAGTAGAATTGAAATCATCTATCAACTTAAAATTAGGACTGCTTCCTCCTTTCTTCTCAATAGCAGAAGAAATAATATTGAAATCACCTCCCATAAGCCAATCCTCATTATAAGGATTTAAAGATTTAATCAAATTCAATAGTTCATAACGTGCTTGTCTAGTGCAACCCGCATAAATAATAGACAAAAAAAAAAGAATCCTGAGCATAATGAATACGAATATGCAAGATCTGAGAGTGATTGATAAAAATGTCAATCTTTAAAAAATCTTTCCAGAAAAACCAAATTTTGTAATTAATATTTGAAAAAGATTTGAAAGCACCAAATTTTTTCATATAAACAACATTATTCACCGCAGCAACCATAGGCTCCAGAATGCTCAGAAAATTTAAATTATAGGTACGAATAAGATTATGAAATCTATTAGAAGCATTAGATTTCGCAATGCCTCTAATATTCCAAACTAAAGTGTTAAACTTCATCAATAACAATCTTGCCCCTGTTAGATCTACTAACAATAGCCGTTTCAGGCTTATCAACTTCTTTTCCCTGTAAATGAGCATGTAAAGCTTTAGGATTAACATAACTCAGTTCACTGTATCCTTTAAATTTCCTTTTTCTGGATAATCTTTGGATCATCCAATCCTCTTCTAATTCCAAACGAGTAAGAGTAGGACCTTCATTTGTAAAAGGACTAACGTGCAAAATCAATTGTTTATCAACTTGCAATTTCCCAGAATGGGAATGAGAACCAATGCAATTATCATTCCTCATCCCATTAAGAACCAAAATTCCAGTATCAACAATAGTTTTCAAAGTAGTAGCAGGAGGAATATCATTTGCAAGAATCAAGGAATTATCTACTAATTTGGGAACAATAGCATTGTTCAAAGATCCCATATCAACATTGTTATTCACATCTGAAATAGAGAATTCATTAATATTTAAAGACTGTAAGGAAACAATGGTATCTGCCTTATGAAGTTGGTTAATCTCAGGGGATTTAGTTTCCACATTCAAATCATTTTGATTTTTATCAATACTGTTTTTATATTTCCATAATTCAGGATGAGCATTGTAACAATGAGAAATGAGATGTTCGAAAATTTTGCATTTCGTGCAGTAATGTAGGACAAATTCCATCTCAGCTTTCTGCCAATACCAACCATGTGAATTCCCCATCTAAATAGAATCATGAAAAGTAGAAGTAACATCGCGCTCAACCAATATTCTAGCCATCGAAGGCATGGACAAATTACTCGTAGCCAAATCCATTTTCAATGGTTTACCATAAATTGATCCCAAAGAATAAAGAGCTTTCGAATTAAAAAAATGAAGTTTCAACCCGGAAATCGTATCCAGGCAGGCACAATAGGAGTCTCTTCTGTAGGAATGAAACCAGGGGTCCATTTAAGAAGCTTCAGATAACACTTCTCAATGGTCAAAATCTTTTTTGCAAAAAGAGAGGTATAGTCCTCTTCTAATTGCAATTTTATCATCAGGTTTCGATTATCAATCAAACCCAGATTACATTCCCCCATAAGATGCAAATCAAAAAAGAACTTCAAAATATCCTCAAATTTAGGATGAGCAAAAGCAAATTTACCGATTAAAGTATACTTTAAAGGCTCAGTCAGGATTTATGTATCTTCTTCAGAAAAAAGAAGTACAGGTTTATCATTCTTACGAGAAGCTTTTTGAAGCAAACCCCCATTAGGGTTCTCAGTAAACTGGCCATGAAAATCTTCAGAGAAACGAACTTCTCCCACGCCATAAGGTTTACCTGTAACCACATCTTTGAACGATAGAGCACCTGAAGCCATGGTTTAAAGCTGGATAGAGAAAATCCAGCCCAAACTTCCAAAAAACAAAGAAAACCTAAGAATGAAAATGTTGAGGAATCAAGTTGCTCCAAGAAAGTCATCAGCCTAGATTTTCTTATCAGGTCCTTTAATTCTTCCAATATGGCTAATGCAAAGCTAACTATGAACTTTTGGCAATGATTTTAATGAACACATAGAAGTTTCAATATAAATTGATCTCTTGCGACTTAACTTTAGGACAAGATTCGAGAGCAATATGCCTCTTAAGATGGCTTGTCCCGACAATCTTGGAAACTTCTTCCAATATTGTCAGTGTTGTATGCAAAAGTTTGTTTGCAATTTTAAAAGGGTTTTTTTTTTTAAACGGAAGCATCACAAGGTAAGTTGAGATTAGGCAACAGATTACTGTCTCGGTCGATGCTCATCAATGTCTATAGTGAATATGTTCATAAATATGAAAATTTAGGTGTTAGATACATAAGTACATTAGAATTGAGTGGTATGTTCTTTTTATCTCGCAACACCTGAAGAAATTAGAATTGTGGTATTTACAAGAATACCGCCCAACTAGGGTATTTTCAAACATACCACTCAAATGTAGGTATATCAAAGCAAAATGTCGCCCAATTGACAATGGTGAAAGATTGACAGTGTTAGCAGTAGAACCATCAACAACAAAATTAACATATACTGTGTTAATGAGTTTAAATTTTATGTCATACAGGCAAACAAAAAGATACATCTCTAAACAAAAACATAAAGCACATCTCTGATGCACTTTGGTTTACATCGTTCATACTTCTTAATACATCAACTCATCTAAACAAAAATAACTCAAGTAAAAACAAAAGCATATCAATGACAACAAATAAAAATGTAATTATAACTTTCATAAGAAACTAAATCNACCGCCCAATGAGGGTATTTTCAAACATACAACTCAAATGTAGGTATATCAAAGCAAAATGTCGCCCCATTGTTAATGGTGAAAGATTGACAGTGTTAGCAGTAGAACCATCAACAACAACTTTAACATATACTGTGTAAATGAGTTTAAATTTTATGTCATACAGGCAAACAAAAAGATACATCTCTAAACAAAAACATAAAGCACATCTCTGATGCACTTTGGTTTACATCGCTCATACTTCTTAATACATCAACTCATCTAAACAAAAATAACTCAAGTAATAACAAAAGCATATCAATGACAACAAATAAAAATGTAATTATAACTTTCATAAGAAACTAAATCCTCATTTTTTTTCTTCATCCCCCCTCCCCTTCCCGTTGATTCTCTTTCAAAATCATCTCGATCAAACGATTCATCATCCATTTCAGTAACCCATGTACAGTATTTACAGTCATGTCTTGAGCAATTTCTCGGACATCTATAAAATCTTCTCCCATGACTCACTTTTATAGTTAGTGAATACCACACATGATAAATTACAATCAAAATAATTTCTACGCAGTCTCGAGCTTGAAGATTGACTTAAATTCATCTTTTGCGCCCAAAAGAAAATTTCACTTAAAATGTTTTAGAAAATAGAATATAAACATGCTTAAACTTCTTACAAATTAAAAGCTGTGTGGAATCCATAAAAATTTTAATGTTTTTAAAAGCAAAGCCATAGNTAAATCTTCTCCCATGACTCACTTTTATAGCTAGTGAATACCACACATGATAAATTACAATCAAAATAATTTCTACACAGTCTCGAGCTTGGAGATTGACTTAAATTCATCTTTTGCACCCAAAAGAAAATTTCACTTGAAATGTTTTAGAAAATAGAATATAAACATGTTTAAACTTCTTACAAATTAAAAGCTGTGTGGAATCCATAAAAATTTTAATGTTTTTAAAAGCAAAGCCATAGCGACACGATGCATTGAAGATTTGGAAAAATCTTTATCCATCTATAAACTATATGATTGAAACCTTCTAAGATAATGAACTCACGGCCAGGTATATGGTGAATTTCAAAAACCTTCTTTTTGACTCAATCTGCTGGGTATTTCCTTGCATGATAATTGGGCATTTGAACTTTCTTCTCTCCATACCTGAGTGTTAATTTTACTAAAAGAAGCTTCATGAATATTTTTACTTACTAGACGGATTAGATAGTTTTTGGCCTCCATTTTGCTGACATTATGATGCATAAAAGATTTAAGATTTTTCACTTTCTAAAAGGTAACACAGCTTGTAATTTTGAGTTCAATTTCAATTTTTTAAAAATTACGCTTTATCTTTTCTTTCTAACTTTCAGCTTTCAAATCCAATTCACAGGATTTGAAAGAAAAACGGTGTCAAGAATGGATTCCAAATGCAATAAGGCTTTTCAACCAATCCTAAACATATCTAAGATGCGAACAGTCATTAAGATACCGTGAAGACAAACTTTAAAGGAAATCTTTAGTTGCATGAAATTCATGTAGCAAAAAAATCGAAGTGATCAAGAAACTGCAAAAAGTCTGGAACATAGCTACTTTAAGGGAATAGAAAGCAAAAAAATACAATTTTCCATCTCTTTTTTCTCTACAAAAATCTACAGATAAAACTTGTCTCTTTTCTTCTAAGAAAATTAGCTTAAATACGACATTTATACATATTAATTACTTACCCCAAAAGTCAATTTCACTTTCCCTGTTACTTGCCCGCCGATTGCTCAACTTTCCTTCCTTATGCTTAGTCTTTCCAGCCGCTGGTTGCTCCATGTGCTATGCCGAGGAAAGAAGAAGGGCGAAAAGCGAACCTAGAAAAACCGAAAAACATTGCGTCGCAAGCAGCGTCGGTCGACAACGGACGCACCGGAGGAGAAGAGCAAAAAATAAACCTCGCCGGGTGTATAAAAACGTAGAAGAAGCGAAATTTTTTACGGAGGCTTTTTTGAGAGAACGACGTGGCTATCCTGTGTCTGAGGAAAGAGAGCGCGATATTTTATTCGAAGGAAATTGGTTTTGCCTGTGTGTACGTAAATCTATTAAGGAAGTGTTATTTTGGTAAATATTAAAATTTTGGGTGTTATGTCATTAAATATCTCATTTTAATTAAAAAATATCAAAATTTAGAAATTCTAACAAAAGTAAAAAATGCCATTTAAGAGAAAATTTTCCTTAAAAAAATTAAGCTGCTCATGTGTTTAATCCTCTTTATGATAATTTTAAAAATGAAATTTCTAAATAATAAAAAATATATTGCCAACAAAAAGAAAAAATATCACTCATTTAAAAAAAATAAAAAATGCAACATTCTTATTTTTTTATTATAATTAGAAAACACCATTTCAAAGAAAAAGTTCTCTTCAAAGATGGGTAAATTACAATCTCCGTTTTTGTTTTTTTTAAATGGTAATGATAGATTCTCGGGGAATTTACATACATGCCACTCAATTCCTATGTATTCAATTGTGTAACACCAAATCTTTAATTACCACATGTATACAACCAAAATATTTCATAACTCAAAACTATCACTGTTGGATCCAAATAAATCTGGTAGATTGTGCCCAAGAAATGGAGTGTTGGATCGAGGAGAGGTGATCGAGAGGAGGGGAGAAATGAGAGATAAGAGAAAGAGAAGAAGACTTCCCCCGACCAACGCTTCATTTCTTGGGCATGATCTATCAGACAGATTTGGATCCAACATCATAAAAGGTGAGAGTCGATCGTGCTGTGAACAAGAAAAAAAACTATCACCTATTGACCTCATTTTTTGTTAGGTCTAAACTCTTCTCCTAGAGTTTAAGATCTAGTCATAGGACTTTCTTATTGACTGTCCTAGAAGACTAGTGATGGGACCCACCCCACTTATAATATCAAACAACCTCCCGACTCTTTTGTGAAGTCTCATATGGGTGGTCTCAAACCCTTAACACATGGTTGAGTTGGCTGAGACCAGCACATGGAGACTCAAAATGAGTTCCCATAGGATCACAAGGCCTTAGGGAACCCTTTATGATTTGGACACTCATCTCACACTACATTTACATTCACATCACCACATTCACTACACCACACACACACTAAACGCCACATCATTTTGTATCCCACTTCACATACGCCACACTCACACTCCTCACACCTCACACTCTATCACCATCATATCACATACACCACCATGCACCATGCCCCAAGAAGTACCTAAAATTGTCTAATACCCAATTCTCCACCAAAATTACCCAAAACCTCTCCAAATTTCCTAGACTTACCCGTAATTCCCAAAATTTCTCAAATCCACTCCAAATAGGTGTAAGTCAATTCATGCCACCAAATCCACCCCAAAATCCATCAAAGTCACTTTAAGCCTCAAAATCCACCTCAAATTCACCAAAAAGCCAAAAGCAAATCCAAATTCACCCAATTTCAAACCCAAATCCAAAAATCCTAAAATACCCAATTTCCACTCCAATAACCCCAAAGTCACCTTAAATTCCTAATTTACATTAAAATTCATGAAATTCACAACTTTCAAAACTCCCCAATTTTCTAATTTAAATCAAATTTCCATAGACTCTAAATTCAAAGTTACATCAACCCCACATCAAATTCCACCCCAAGTTCAAATTTCAGCAAAATTGAACCCTCACACCAAACCCAAAATTCACTAAGCTTAAGTCCTACATTTCATCATGATGGATTCAAGGCCTCATGAAGTTCAACACGATTAATTTTAACACCATTAAACTCAGATTCAAAGTCCATCATCCAAACTTAAAATCAATTCCACATAAAACATTTCCAATGCCCTCCAAACTAAGCCCAACTTTCAAATTTATTTAAAACAACAAACCCCAAATGAAAAAAAATCAACATCCTAATGATCAATTTAATCAAGCTTAAAATTCCAAAGATTTCATGCTTAATCAACCAAAGTGGAAACCGGGAAAAGATTTTTAAAGCTTGGAACTCCTCCCCTCCTTCTCTGATACGGACCATGTAGGCCGTGCCTGAGCCTTAAGCAAGCCATGTGGCTTCATTCAAGGTATAGGGAATCCAATGAGCCATGCATGAGCCTTGTGTGAGCCACCATGCCATTTATGGCTAAAGGAGGACCCATTTTCCACACTTTCCAAAAAACACTTAACCACTCTCATGACTCATTTAAATTTGTTCATATCCTTAAAGCCGATGATTGGGACTTGTACATGCTGATCATCAGCCCTAACCACTATGGAGAGTGAGCCAAGCCCATTAGCATCACTCAAACTCATGGCTTAAACTTGTGCATATCCTTAAACTCGATGATTGGGACTTGTACATGCTGATCATCAGCCCTATCCACTATGGAGAGTGAGCCAAGCCCATTAGCATCACTCAAACCCATGGTTGACCCAAAAGTAGCCCAAGAGTCATTCCATTTTAATTCAACCCACTTACACATCCTTTAACACAATTTGCTTCACAAAACCCCACTATTGACTTCCCACAGTTAGAAGATGACCACCCAAGCTCCAACACCCCACCATTGTCAGTGGAAAGCTTAAACTCAAGTGCCCCTTAACCTGACATGCAATTACACAACAATTTAACTTCCAAAAGATGGCCAAAACTTGACCCAATTTATATTTAGCAACTAGTGTATAAAATCAATATGTTAAAAAATTTATAATTTTTTATTAATAGTTTACACACCAAGGGTATTGCGCAAGTATACATATCGTTTCAAGTAATATAGAGTTTTCCTTAAAACCCAAATATTGATCCCACAGAGAAGCGAGGTAAGAAATACCTTAGGATAAGTTTTAGTCTACCACACTAAAGTCTTAGTCAAGAATTTTTAAAAAGAAAGGTTTTCTTAAATTTACTAATTTACTATAAAATTAAGGATAACTAAATTAAATAAAAATCTAATCTAAAGAGAATGGTTAAATTTTATAAAGTTCTTATATAATAAAAATCCCTTTCCCCATGCAATGATATCATAATTAGTGCAAGAATCAAAAGATTTAAATTTTTAAATGATCTATTTTGAAAAATAGAAGCATACCTAATTTTTACCCTCTTACAAGTACATAAAGAACATTGGCTAATCCAGTAATAAATTCATAAATCCTTGGTTAGGTTGGGAAGTTAATAGCTCTCACTCTAGAGTTCCCACTATTATTTCGTCTAAAGGTAACATCTAGCCTTAGGTTCCCAACTTCTAGATCAAATTGGAAATTCTAGCTTGTCACTCTAGAATCACCAATTTATGCCTAATAAAACTTATCTCCTTATCTATTTACACTCTCCTTAGATTGTGGTCGCCCACCTCATAAGGTTAGTGTGGTACTCACTAGTTGGAGAAATCATAGCCCTCATGGATCATTATGTTTCACAACAGATTTTAATATTACAAATGATCAATTTGCAAATTAAATTAAGAACTGGAGAAAAAACATTGCAATTTTTGGAATAAAAGAAATATTCAAATCATTTTAATCCCACAAATGATTAAATCTCATCATAAGGAGAGAGATTAAAGAAAAATACTTACTTTCGGTTGCCAAATGTAGGAAGATACATTTTAATTATACACACACACACACACACACACACATATATATATATACAGTTTTGGAAAATAATATTTTAATTTTGAAAATATGAGACTAAAGTGATCTCATATATGTCATAGTTTAAATAAACAAGCACAACACCATAAGGGATGCAGTTATCTCGAGGAATGTAAGCATTACTTGCTAATGAGACTCGATTACATAAACTAAAGAATTCATGACACCAGTTTAATTTGTGAAATTCTTTATGTTGATTGACAAATTTTCTCTATCTAATATAAAAGATTATACAGAGTTTATATTAAGCTTGGTTCTAAAGTTTCTTATAAGGGCAAGCCCCTATAATTAATTACATCTTAGACAATCAAAATTGCCTAAGAAAACTCTTAATTTCGATCAGAAAGTCTTGTCTTCAAGAATTTCAAAGTTTAGGAATTTCAACGTTGGACAAAGGAGAATTAAATGGGAAAAGATCAAATTTGGAACATTTATTATGGAATCTAAAGGGAGAACCGTAGTGGCTTCCCAAGCTATCCTATGATTGAGCTTTAATTTCAAGAAAATATTATTAAATGTTTCATCCTGCCCATTTTCTTATTTAGGGCTTACATTTGCATGACACAATTATACAAATAGTCTGAAAGATAGGAAGATTTATATTTTAACGAACAACGACCTCATATCCTAAAGCAAGTTAGAGCTTAAATTTCACAAAATGATTGTGCAAATGCTTAAAGATAAGTTGAGGATTTATGTCGTACTAGATAGGCTACCTTGAAATCCTGTGGCTTGTTATTTAATTCTAAGGAAAGATTTATGTTGTAGATCCACTTGCTCTCTCGAAGTTGTTCTTTTGTACATTCTCGTTGTGTTGGCCATGGAGTATGCTCCAAGCTCCTCATTGAAGTGACAGATCTAGGTTCAAGGTTCAAAAGGTTTTATAGTTTAAGTGACAAATTTTGTTATTGTTCAAATATCTTATTAAGAGGAAGTTAAAGTTGGTTAGAGTGACACTGGTTAGGATCTCACGGTTCTGTCGTGCTGGTATCACTATTTTCTTTTGAATTTAATTAGTATGATCAAGTTGTTAAGCTCAATTAAACTAGGGAGATCTCATTAGCAACCGTAGGTTACCTCATCCGAGAGGCTCTTATAAATTCAAAATGATGAATTATGTTTTTTTTTAAAGGATGTTACTTTAATTTTGAAAACTTTTTTTGTAATTTTCAGTTTTCAAATAGTTTCAGAGTTAAAGTAAATAAATGCAGGTCAATTAATGTAAGATAAGTAGTGTATGGTGTTTTTATTGATTTAGGTGAATTATCGAGTCCCAAGGCTAACTTGGTGGATCCCTAAAAGTATTAATGGATGATTTTCTTGAGCAAAGAATAACAAATTCAATTGCCCTTCAAAATATCCAAAAGTTTACAAAAGTGTTTGGGGCATATCCCTAAAAAACTTTTGAAACCCCTTGAATTGTTTTAATTTCATTTGGACTTATTACGATGTTCAATTAATCATTCAAAGTTAAATTTAAATTCAATAGTTTAGTTCATCTTGTGCTCAATGAACCTTAATATTTTAATTTTCCTATGGGCGGGATACCCAAATATTCACTTGATATTTTATTTAAGAGTTATGTAAATGGACGCCCATAAGGGCAAGCTCAAGTCGTTAAGGATCATGGACCTACAATTTGCAATTTGGCATGTAGTATTTATATGTATTCATTAATTAATCATGTTCATCTTTTCAAATCCTCATTAAATAAATTTAAATCAACCCTAATTCACTACTAAGCTCTTAAATCCAATATTCAGGGTAAGTTTGCAATAATCCAAATGTTAAAATTAAGTGAATTTAATTCTCATTAAAAGCTCATACTTATTATCTAAGCACCAATTACGGGCTTCAAAAAAGTAAGTTATTATTTTCCTAGCTTAATCCCACTACCATAAGATCATTCAATCAGGTTAACTTCCCAGTTACAATAATTTAAGAAAATTACAATTTTACCCTTATTATGAAACGGTGGCAGGTTGGTTTCTACCTCTTAACCTATTACGATTCAAACATTCAAAAGAGTTTATTATGATCAAATTTACCCATTTACCCTTTGATTAATCCTAAAATTTAATTAGGGCTCCAAAATCCCAAAATTATCATTTGCCCTAAAGTCCTCTCCACTTCATAACTCATTAAATTGAGCTCAAATGAATTTGAAATTTTTATTGTACCCCATTCATGAGTCAATTAAAATATTAGAGGGGAAATTATGAGTTTATAAATTTTATTTAATTTTTAATAATTATTTTAGCTCAAAAATAATGATATTCAATGTTTATTAATTTAATTAATCAAAGTAAAGTTTCTGCTCATGGGAAAATTATTGGAGGTTTACCTAGGATAGAGGATCACTTCAATTGAATTTAATGAGTTTTTGAACTGTATTTTAATTATTATAATTATTTATTAATTTTAGTGATTTCTTAAAATGGAAAATACAATTTATTTTCAAAAATTATTTTTTATATTTTTATTGAATCTCTCTAAGTCCATAGATCTTAAAGAAATAAACTTTTCATTTTTACGTTTTTATTCTATTTATTTAATGAGAAATTAAGGAAAATATTTTTAACATTTAAAAAATACATAACTAAATTAGAAAAATTAGGAAAAATGTTTTAGAGGGTCCCAAGTGATCACGAAATAATTTGAAACACTTTGGATTATTTTTTTATATTTTTGCAATTTTTAATTATTCTTAATTTAAAAAGTATCTCAAAAATGAACTATTTAATTTAATATCAATTTTATTTTTCTTAGGTGCCCTTAATCACAAGGAACTCCTAAAACCAATTATCATAATTTTCCTAATTATATTTTATTTATTATAATTATTTTATTTCAAAAATCCCTTTTTACTTAAAAAATAGATATATTTCAAATGGGTTTCAAATTTAACAAAGGGTTAAAATAATCATTATTTACAGTGTGGAATAATTTTTATAATTTTTTGGATTATATTATACTTGTTTAAATTTTTCTGAGTTTTAGTGACTTAATTAGCTATGATAATGTAAATAATTATTTAAACTCATTTTAAAATTTTCCTAGAGTTCTCTGACCACAAGAAACCTGCCAAAAGGAATCCCATATTTTTTTGCTTTTAATTTTAATTTATATAAATATTTTAGGCAACTAGACTTTTTAATTAGAGCTTTTATGGTTAGAGTTATTCTCTGACTTTGGAAAAATTAGAAATCATCTCTAACTACATGCAAAATAAGCCCTCCAAATTTGAAGCCAAGATGATTAATATTTAATTAAATATAATTAAATTACTCTCTTGAGTATTTCATAAATTAAAAATAAAATATGTGACAAACAATTTTTTTTTGTTCGTAATTTTCTCCTCCATTCACTAAGCAATAGGGCATTTTTATTTTGTTTTTATGAATTTTATACACCAAGTTATGGATTTTTAAAGTTTCAGTATTTATTTAAATCAAAATTACCCTAATTTCCTACTTATCCACGTGGAGTTGACTGAATCCTCGGCAGCTCCAAAACTCTACACGATGCGCTCCCATTTGACTCCACCTACGGTGTCAGCTGCCACGCGGCCCACACTTTATGAATTGCTCCCTCGTCTGACTCCTCCTCTGTCATTCGATCAATACACGTGCGAATGGACAATATCCGTTCATCATCCGCACCAGACCTAACCCGAGAAACGTCCACACTAAAATCCTAAGATCTCGCTTGATACATAACCAAATCACATGGGGTTTGTTCCTTTTGCTTCATCTGGTTAAGGCAAACCTATCTATGTGGTTACATGCATATGAAATACAAGTCCACTTCACGATCAATGAAATTGAGGCCAAAATTAGAGGTTTCGGTGTATACATTTGCCTAAGAGGTGAGGCCTCCATTGGGTGCTTGTGGAAGCTTCTTTGTAGTCCATCAAACCTCCTCAAAGTGTCACCTTGCTCTGATATAAGGTCTAAGTAGTATTTTGACCAAAGGGTGGTGCGGTTTTGATCTAAGAGTGGGTTAGAGTGCTCGGGAGAGAGGGGTTTTGTTGGGGAACTTACTCTTTTAGTCTGGAAAAGCTTTCGGAAGGTTTAGCTTGAATTTTTTTGGAGATTTATGTAATGACAGAAAATGGCCCTAGTTTTGGAAGTTTAATTCAAGCTTGGACAGTGGATTTCAATGGCTATGGATGGTGGGGTCAAACTCAAGAAGGCTGAAGGAAGCTCTGTGAGCAATTTGGAAGGCTCTCCCTAAGCAATTGACAACACTCTCTTTTTGGCCGTGATAGGGGAGGTTTAACCAGCCATGGCCATGGTGGCTAGCAGAGCAATCCAAGGGGTGGAAAATGCTACTTATGATAAGGGTTGAGCGGCATAATTATCCAATTTTAATGAGACACATTGGATGGGTACAAATTAGGTTTGGTCCGCAGGGAGAGATTCTTGTTGTTGGGTTTTCTGACAACTAGGCCGGCCGACCAAGCAAGGAGAGGTGGCTAACAAAGTCACGGGAGCCAGAGGGAAGCTTAATTGTGATTAGGATGGAGGTTTAATCATGTGATGCCAAGCTTAAGTCACTTGGCTAAAAATGGGAAGGAATCCCCCAAATCAAAGGACTCTTGGTTCATGGAACATCTAGGGTGGGTTAAAAAGGTCTAGAGTGGTTCTTAGGGAGAGTGGTTCTTAGGGTCTAAATGACAACTGTGGTGGTCTAAGTTGGGCTAGACCAAGTGGCTCCTAGTGGGTTTTGGGTTTGGGTTCAAAAACTAGGATTTGGCTTGGACATGGGTTTGGCCTTGGCTAGAGCTTGGATTTGGTTTAATTAATTGGGAAATTTGGTCTAGGAGATTTTCACAAGGCCTTGGGAAGTCAGTTGGGTCAAATTGAGAGGCTACAAGGTTTAATTTGGTGAGATTTGGATTTTTGGGAAAAATTAGTGATTTTGGTTTAAATTGCATTTGGGAAAGCTTTGGGTTTCATTCTAGGCCAATTGAGGGCTCATTTTGGTATATAGGAATGTTAAGAAGAGTTTAGGAAGTGAATTTGATGAAATTGAATGGGTAGAGAGTTCAGTTTGGTGGAAATTTGGCTTAGGGTCAATTTTGGGCATTTGGATTAAGCTTGGCATTTAGGCTTGACCTTGTGTTCAATTGGGCTAGAGTTTGGTTTCAATTGAGTTTAAACATGATTATTTGGATTTGAAATTTGGGAAGTTTGAAATCAATTTGGTGGAAACTGAGGAGAATTTAGAGATTTTAGGTACTTAGGGGTAAAATTGTGATTTTGATAAGAATTGGTCAATTTGGTCAAATTAGGCCCAATTGGTGGTTAGGATTGGTTTTGGGGATGTTTGGAATGATTTGGGTGGTTTTTGGAATTTTTGGGCCATGAGGGGCATTTTGGTAATTTTGGCAAATTTGAGCGTATGTTGGGATTTTTTGAAATTTTGGGGTCTTTTGGGCAAATTGAGTGGCTTGAAAAGGTTTAATATGATTTTTGGATAAAAATTGAGGAATTGGGTCATTTTTTTTTAAGTTTAGGGTTCCAAGGGTATTTTGGTAATTTTAGGAAAGTTTGGGGCTAAAAGACCAAAATTGGGAAATTGGGTAAAATTGAGGTTCAATGAGGATGTTAATCATAAAAACACCTTATGGTGCCATGAGACCAAGCGAACATTATTTTGGATCCTCCATGTTTTGGTTCTAGCCATCGTAGCCAAGAGCTAAGGATTTTGGGGACCACCCACATGATTCTCCAAAAGAGTAGGGGAATCAGCCTAAGCATGCTTGGTTTAGAATTTTAGGTTGAGAGTGAAAGTGAGGGGTTTAAGTGTGTGTGTGCAAGACTAACCAAGACCACACCACCCTGGGCTAACCCTATAACAAGACATACCTATGGGGACTCCTCTTAAGCTCCCCCATGTTGGTTTCATCCTATGAAGTGCTAGAGGTCAAAACCAAACATGTGGAACTCAAAAAAGGGTAAAGAAGTTTTTAGAATTTCTAATGGGATAGGGTTCCAATGCTAGTCCTCTAGGATTGTCAATAGGAAAGTCCTATATCTAGATCCTAGAATTCTAAGGAAGAAAGACTAGACCTTAAAAAAAGTGAGGTCAACAAATGGACCCCCAATAGGTGTGGTGTGTCGAACAAGCACACCACACGTATTGGTGTTGATCAAAAAGATCCACAAAACCAACTCAATTGCCTAAGACAACTTGCTCAGAGCAGAATGAAGGAAGATAGAGAAGAAAGTTTCTGTTGGAGAGTATCAGGTGGACTCTCTTCAGGGATTAGCAGGTGTACCTTTGAATTGCCAACCTTAAATGTGGAATTTAAAATTGACAAAGTGATTTTGTGCTCTCTAAACCCTTACAAAGGGCTACCCTATATATTTATAGAGACAAATTTCAAAGAAGCTAACGATCGCGACAAAGATTAAATTCGATGTTTACCTTTTTAATTTTTTTTATTTTAGTTGTAGATTTAATTTTACTTCAACTTTAAGAAATTTAAAGAATTAAGAATGTTTGAAGAGACCACATTGAGCTGGAAAGCACAGGGACTCACATCCAACTCAAAAGACCGATCGAGGAGAACGGGTGTTACATTGATAAGGAAAGCTCAGGGACTCACATCCAACCTAAGACGTAACAAAAGTGTGAGCAGATGAGAATGGGATACCTTACTCCATTCAAGGTGGCCTTATAACTATCTCGAAGTTCTGAGAATGTCACATTAGGAAGGAAAGCTTGGGGAGTCACATCCAACTAAAGAGGTGACGAGCTACAATGAGAAGGAAAGATCAGGGGCTCACGTCCAACCCAAGAGGTAGCGAAGAGAATCTGATGCCTTACTCTATTCAAGGTGATCTTATAATGATCTCAAAGTGCTAATAATGTCACATTAGGAAGGAATAAACAGGGGCTCACATCCAACCTAAGAAGTGAAGACTACATTGGGAATGAAAGCTCACATCCAACCCAGGAGGTAGGGAAGAGAATCAGATGCCTTACTCCATTTAAGGAGAACTTGTAGCAATCTTAAGGTGTTGAGAATGTCACATTAGGAAGAAAAGCATAGAGACTCACATCCAACCTAATAGGTGGCGAGCTACATTAGGAAGGAAAGCTCAGGGACTCACATCCAACCAAAGACGTAATGAAGAGAATCAGATGCCTTAATCCATTTATGGCGGTCTTATATCAATCTCAAAGTGTTGAAAATGTCATATTAGGAAGAAAAGCACAGGGACTCACATCCAACCTAAGAGGTGATGAGTTACATTTGGAAAGAAAGCTCAAGGACTCAAATCCAACCTATGAGGTAGCGAAGAGAATTAGATGCCTTACTCCATTTAAGGTGGTCTTATACTAATCATAAAGTGTTGAGAATGTCACATTAGGAAGGAAAGCACAGGGACTCACATACAACTTAAGAATTGACGAGCTACATTAGGAAGGAAAGCTCAGGGACTCACATCCAACCCAAAAGGTCGTGAAGAGAATCAGATGCCTTATTCTATTTATGGTGGTCTTATACCGATCTCGAGAGATGAAAATCAGAATATAGGTACTGATCTCAGGGCCATTGTGAATGCAGAAAATTTTTGGAAGGAGTGTGAAACTTGTGCGAAGAATGTAGAGTGTGGAATTTGTAAATAAGGGAAGTTGAAGCAACTTGTGTAGACAATGGAATTTGTGCTGCAAAGAGTGCGGAGTGATGAGAGAATTCATTTATCATTTTTATCATCATTTTATTGTTATTTTAAAGGTGCTTTCACAAATTTGATTTTCTTTTATTTTCTTCTAACTTTGAATTTTACTTTTCATTTATTATCAAGCTTTTTTTGTATCGTTCAGTGTTCGTTACAATTTGGGACCAACGTATAGTCTTGTGGCTTTTTTATCTATCGCACAATCAAGGTAATTCAACAACATCTACTGGAATAAAAAACTTTGTTGATTCTGATTTGCACTGTTGACCTCACTTTTGGTTCTAATTTCCTCTTTAGTAGCCTAGGTTTAGCCATAAATCTTTCCTGTTGATTATTCCTAGAAAATTAGAAAAAGAACCCTCACTCTAAACTCTTCTTTGCTCAACTTGAAGTTCCACATATTGGTCCTAACCTCTAGCACTTAGTAGGTGGGGCCAATGTGGGGGAGCTCAGGGTGATTCCCCATAGGAATACTTGGCCTTAGGGTTGACCCTGGGTGTTGGCCTTGAACTGGTGCATACATTGTCACTCACTAGCACATTACATCATACTCATAACCACGAACTCAAACTTGTTGAATTTGATCCTTTGAACTTTTGGGAGACTCATGTAGATGGTCCCTTAGACCATCTAGTTCTAGCCTAGGGTTTAGATAAGACCAGTACATAGAGGACCCAAATGAAGACTCCATTGGTCCGTGACAACGACTTTATATATACTTTAAAATACAAGTATTTAATACTGCTGCTAAATGATTTAATTCCTCAGGAACAACACGAAAAACTTAACAACGATTATAGATTCAATAAAGATGTATATATATAATATTCAATAATGGTAAAGTCACACTTATCAACGCAAGTATACGTATCGCTCAAGTAATATAGGGCTCTAATGGAGTCCTAGATATCGATCCCACAAGGAGTAATATTAGAACTACGAACTAAGATTTTAGAAAATCAATACTTAATCACAACAATATAATTCAAATTGCTTATCTGTCACTAATAGGCAATTGAAATAAATATGTAATTTTAATAACTCTTAAGTAACTAATTATACTAACAAAGTTTTTAATGTGATATTCAATATATAAGAAAACATCCTTCTCCTTGTCAAGAAATTATAGTGAATGGATAAAGTGAATCAGTTCAAATTGTATTGTGCCAAATAGGAGCATACCTATTCTTTATCCGTTGGTCCAGGTAAAAAGAACATTGACTAATCCTACGCTTGTTTAC
>JXCR01148931.1:74743-98835 GCA_002079205.1 Phalaenopsis hybrid cultivar
TAGTCCCTAAAGTTCTTAGTTGATGGTTTTCTTGAGCAAAGAAAAATAAGTCCAATTTTCCTTCAAAATATCCAAAAGTTAATAAAAATGTTTGAGGTAACAATTCTTAACCACCTTTAAATCCCTTTGAAATGTTTCTAGTTCATTTGAACATATAATGTTGCTCAATTGATCATCCCAAATTTTAAATTTAGTTTTAAATGAATTAATACATCTTATGCTCAGTGAACCTAATGTTTTAATTATTTAATGAGAAGGGTACTCAATTAATCAGCTCATGTTTCATTTAAGAGTTATGTGAATGAGTGCCCTTAGAACATGCTTAAGCTATGAAGGATCTCATGCCTACAGGTAAAGCTGAGCCCGTGGTGTCTTCACAAATGTTTATAATTAATTAAGTTTTCTTTCCTAATCCTCATTATTAAAATTCAAATTGGGCCTAGTACACTACTAAGCCCTTAGGGTCCAACATTTAAAATGAACTTACAATGATTAAACATTAAATTAGGTGAAGTTCAATTCTTTATCAAAATCATGTCTTAGCATCAAATCACCATTAAGGGGGCTTTAGATTAGTGAATTATCATCTTCTTAACATAAGTCCACCACCTTAGAATCATCTAAATTGATCAACCTCCAAATTATAATAATTAAGGAAAATTATAATTATAACTTTATTGTAAAAGAGTGAGAAATTGGTTTGTACTATTTTAGTCCCTTATATTTCAATCATCTAAAATAACTTGATATAATCAATATTCCATTTTTATCGTTTTTAAACAATCCTAAAATTTATTTAAAGCATTAAGAATACAAATTTACCATTTTCCTCCTGGGGCTCTCACTTCATAACTCATCAAATAGAACTCAAATGACTTTGAAATTTTATTGGTACCCCACTCATGGGTCAGTTAAAATATTAGATGAGAAAATGTGGTTTTTCAAAAAACTTTTTATGTAATAATTATTTTTAACTCAAAAATAGGATTTTCAATATTAATTTATTTAACTAATTAAAGTAAAGTTTTCATTCATAAGAAAATTATCGAAGGTTCACCTAGGTTAGAGAACCATGTGAACAAAATTTCATGATTTCTTTTTTTCAAATTATATTTTAATTATTATAATTTTTTACTAGTTTTAGTGATTTAATTAAATAAAAAGTATGTTTTAATTTCATAATTACTTTTTATATTTTTATTAATTCTCTCTAAGTCCATAGAACTCGAAGAAACAAACTTTTCATTTTTGTGATTTTTTTTATTATAATTATTTTAATGGAAAATTAGAGAAAATACATTTTTAGCCTTTAGAAAATATAATTAATTTATAAAATTTAAGAAAAATATTCTAATGAGTCCCAATGATCAAGAAGCAATTAGGAATATTTTAGACCATTTTTGTATATTTGTAATTTTTAATTATTTTTAATTCAAAAATAAGCTAAAAAATAAAGCATTTACTTTAACATAAATTTAATTTTCCTAAATGTTCATGATCACAAGGATTATAGAAAACTAATTTTCATAATTTTTCTAATTATATTTAATTTAGTATAATTATTTTAATACAAAAATTTCATTTTACTTAGAAAATCAACTTTAGTAATAAATATACTCCAAATTGTTTTCAAATTTTTTACAATGAGTTAATGTGATTAACCATTACAATGTCAAATTGATTTTATTAAATTTTAAATAATATTTTGCTTAATTATTTATTAGAATTTTTAGACATTTAATTAACTATAAAAAATATACAAGATTACTTAAATTTATTCTATATTTTCCTAGGATCCTCTAACTAGGAAAACTTACCAAAATTAATCCCATAATTTTTTTATTTATATTTTAGTTTATTAAATTATTTTTAAGTAAAAATAGACAACTATGCTTGAAAATTAGGGTTTCAAAGGTAGAGACGCTCTCTGACCTTGGAAAAATCATAGAACAACTCTATTAACATGAAGAATCAAACCCTAAAATTTCAAGTCATGGCGATTATCATTTTATCAAATTAGAATTAAAACACTACAAAGAGTATTTAATCAATTAAAAATAAAACACAAGTTAAATAAAATTAATTTTTGTTCCACAATGTTCTGCTCTGTTCACTGAGCAAGATGGTAATTTTATTTTATTTTTATGATTTTTCTAAACAAAGATATGGATTTCTAAGTTGTGGAATTAATTTAAATAAAAAATCTGATTTTCTTACTTAATTCAGTCAGCTACCGCCTCAACCTATGGCGCTTCGAGCTTTCCACGCATCGTTGTGATACTGGATGTCGCCATCCAACTTAGCTACCAATTGGTCCACTGTTCTTGCTTCATCTCTTCGTCCGGTGGGATCACAACCATCTAACCGATACACGTGTGATCCAATGACTCTCCATCATCGTCTCCAATTGTCCTAACCCGAGAACTGTCCAACTTAAAACCTTAAGATCTCTCTTGATACTCAACTAAATGACATGGGGTTTGTTCCTACACCTTCATCTACTCAAGACAAACACATCTATATGGTTAAATGCTTATGAAATCAAACTTTTCTTCACAAATGCTCAAACCAAGCCAAAAAGTAGGGTTTATGATCTATAACAGAGTCTAAGAGAGGAGGCCTCAATCAAATGGTTGTGGAAGAAATAGTGGAGTTCAGTGAACCTCCTAGAAGTTTTGGTTTCCTCTGATGAATAGCCTAGCTATAAGTTCATTGAAATGGTGATGCAGCCTTAGTCAAGAGCTAGGTTAAAGGGCTCAACAGAGGGGGGTTTCAGTGAGAATCTTCTTAGTTTGGTCTGGGGAAGCTTTTGGAACAATCAATTTAAAGTTCAGTGGAGTTTTAAGAAATGAGCAGAAACTGCCTTGGTTTTAAGCTCTGAAATTGAGCTCAAACAGTGAGGAAGATGGATGGAAGATGATTATAATGGGCTTAGAAGGTCTTGAAGGAGCTTCGGAAGCAATTTGGAAGAGTCTCCCCAAGGAAATTTTTGGTCTTCTTCTTGGTTGTGAGAGGTGGAGTTTAAATAGAATGTGATGAAGTAGCCACCATGGCTGGCCAGTGAATGCAAAGGGTAGCTTAAGTGGAAGGAAGAGATGTGCAAGCAACCAATTGAGATGATCCAACTCAGGGAGTCAATTTTTTTAGTTTTTGTCCATGGGGCTCTCTTATTTTTGGTGTTTTTTGGTCACTAGGCTTGCCGACCAAGCCAGGGCTGGTGGCTAAGTGGCTCAGGGGATCGAAAGGAAGCTTAATGATGGTTACCATAGAGTTTTGATGGCTGATGGTAAATATATTGGATTAAACAAAAATGGGAATATATCCACTAAATCAAGGGATCTTTGGTCTATGGCTCATGTAGGGTGGGCTAGGTGGGTCTAGACTGGTCCCTAAATTCCAAAAATTGGTTGTGGTGATAATGGCTTGGTCATTTTGAATGGGTTTGGTTCAATTTAGGGCTTTGATACAAAATTATGTCATGGGCTTGGATTTGAATTTGGGTTGTATAGAATTTGATTTTGGCTTATTGATTGATCAAATTGGCTTGGATATTTATCATGAGAAGTTTTAAAAAGAAATTGGATTGTTTTGAATTGATGTGGAAGTTCAATTTAGTGGAATTTGGCCCATGACCAATTTTTGGGCATTTGGGTTAATGACCAATTTTGGGGCATTTGGGTTAGACCTGAGTTTGGATTGGGCTAGGGTTTAGGTTAGGCTCAAATGATGGTTCAAATTGGTCTAAGTGTTTGTAATGAAGAGTCTTGGATATCAATTGGGTAGAAATTTTGGAGTTATGAGGTCGATGTTTCGTGGTATCAAATCTATTTCCCAAACGGGACCAAACAGAAGTATGAGCAGATGTACTTTGTNTCGGTACCACTATTTTCTTTTGAACTTACTTAGTTTAAAAGAGTTATTAAACTCATTTAAACTGGGTAGATCTCGTTAGCAACAATGGGTTACCACGTCCGAGGGACTCCCGTAAATTCAAAAGAGTGTTTTATTTTTAAATGGATTTCCAAGGATTTATGGTTACCTTTGAAAGTGTTTAATTTAATTTTGAAAATCATTTTTTAATTTTTAAAAATTATTTTGTTTTGTAGGAGAAGTAAAATCCACAACTAAGCATGTATAATACTTTAAAGAAAGAGTAAATTGCAATAAATAAAATGACATAAAGTAAACAAAACTGTAAAAATGTACTTGTCATCTTCTCGTTACTCCCACTCAAAGATTAGCTTTTGTAATATATATGATTTTGCAGAAACAGAAAATAAGAAGAGTAGTTGAATGAGTTACCAAACCCCAAGTAATAACTTGATTAGTCCCTAAAGTTCCTAGTTGATGGTTTTCTTGAGCAAAGAAAAATAAGTCCAATTTTCCTTCAAAATATCCAAAAGTTAATAAAAATGTTTGAGGTAACAATTCTTAACCACCTTTAAATCCCTTTGAAAAGTTTTGAGTTCATTTGAACCTATTATGTTGCTCAATTGATCATCCCAAATTTTAAATTTAGTTTTAAATGAATTAATGCATCTTATGCTCAGTGAACCTGATGTTTTAATTATTCAATGAGAAGGGTACTCAATTAATCAGCTGATGTTTAATTTAAGAGTTATATGAATGAGTGCCCTTAGAACATGCTTAAGCTATGAAGGATCTCATGCCTACAGGTAAAGCTGAGCCCGTGGTGTCTTCACAAATGTTTATAATTAATTAAGTTTTCTTTCCTAATCCTCATTATTAAAATTCAAATTGGGCCTAGTACACTACTAAGCCCTTAGGGTCCAACATTTAAAATGAACTTACAATGATTAAACATTAAATTAAGTGAAGTTTAATTCTTTATCAAAATTATGTCTTAGCATCAAATCACCCTTAAGAGGGCTTTAGATTTGTGAATTATCATCTTCATAACATAAGTCCACCACCTTAGAATCATCTAATTTGATTAACCTCCAAATTATAATTATAACTTTATTGTAAAAGAGTAAGAAATTGGTTTCTACTATTTTAGTCCCTTACATTTCAATCATCCAAAATAACTTGATATAATCAATATTCCCCTTTTACCCTTTTTAAACAACCCTAAAATTTAATTAAAGCATTAAGAATACAATTTACCATTTTTCCCCTAGGGTTTCTCACTTCATAACTCATCAAATAGAACTCAAATGACTTTGAAATTTTATTGGTACCCCACTCATGGTCCACTTAAAATATCGAAGGAGAAAATGTGGTTTCTCAAATTTTATTTAATTGAAATAATTATTTTTAACTCAAAAATAGGATTTTCAATATTAATTTATTTAACTAATTAAAGTAAAGTTTTCATTCATAAGAAAATTATAGAAGGTTCACCTAGGTTAGAGAACCATGTGAACCAAATTTCATGATTTTTTTTTCAAATTACATTTTAATTATTGTAATTGTTTATTAGTTTTAGTGATTTAATTAAATAAAAACTATTTTTTAATTTCAAAATTACTTTTTATATTTTTATTAATTCTCTCTAAGTCTAGAGAACTCGAAGAAACAAACTTTTCATTTTTGTGAATTTTTTTATTATAATTATTTTAATGAAAAATTAGAGAAAATACATTTTTTGCCTTTAGAAAAATATAATTAACTTATTAAAATTAGGAAAAATATTCTTTTGAGTTCCAATGATCAAGAAGCAATTTGAAATATTTTAGACCATTTTTGTATATTTGCAATTTTTAACTATTTTTAATTCAAAAATAAGCTCAAAAATAAAGTATTTACTTTAACATAAGTTTTAATTTTCCTAAATGTTCATGATCACAAGGAATATAGAAAACTAATTTTCATAATTTTCCAAATTATATTTAATTTAACATAATTATTTTAATACAAAAATGTCATTTTACTTAGAAAATCAACTTTAGTGATAAATATATTCCAAATTGATTTCAGATTTTTATAATGAGTTAATGTCAATGTTGAATTGATTTTGTTAAATTTTAAATAATATTTTATTTTATTAATTTATTAGAATTTTTAGACATTTAATTAACTATAAAAATATACAAGATTACTTAAATTCATTCTATATTTTCCTAGGATCCTCTGACTAGGAAAACTTACCAAAATTAATCCCATAATTTTTTTGATTTATATTTTAGTTTATTAAATTATTTTTAAGCAAAAATAGACAACTAGGCTTAGAAATTAGGATTTCAAAGGTAGAGATGCTCTCTGACCTTGGAAAAATCATAGAACAACTCTATTAACATAAAGAATCAAATCGTAAAATTTCAAGTCATGGCGATTATCATTTATCAAATTAGAATTGAAACACTACAGAGAGTATTTAATTAATTAAAAATAAAACACAAGTTGAATAAAATTAATTTTTGTTCCACAATGTTCTGCTCTGTTCACTGAGCAAGAGGGTAATTTTATTTTATTTTTATAATTTTTCTAAACAAAGATATGGATTTCTAGAATTAATTTAAATAAAAAATTCTGAGTTTCTTACGTAATTCAGTCAGCCACCACCTCAACCTATGGCGCTCCGAGCTTTCCACGCATCGCAGTGATTCTGGATGCCGCCACCCAACTTAGCTACCAATTGGTCCGTTGTTCTTGCTTCATCTCTTCATCCGGTGGGATCTCAGCCATCTAAGCGATATACGTGCGATCCAATGACTCTCCATCATTGTCCCCAATTGTCCTAACCCGAGAACTATCTAACATAAAACCTTAAGTTCTCTCTTGATACTCAACTAAATGACATGGGGTTTGTTCCTACACCTTCATCTACTCTAGACAAACACATCTATATGGTTAAATGCTTATGAAATTAAACTTTTCTTCACAAATGCTCAAACCAAGCCAAAAAGTAGGGTTTATGGTCTATAACAAAGTCTAAGAGGGGAGGCCTCAATCAAATGGTTGTGGAAGAAATAGTGGAGTTTGGCGAACCTCCTAGAAGTTTTGGTTTCCTCTGATGAATGGCCTAACTATAAGTTCATTGAAATGGTGTTGCAGCCTTAGTCAAGAGCTAGGTTAAAGGGCTCAATAGAGGGGGATTTCAGTGGGAATCTTCTTAGTTTGGTTTGGGGAAGCTTTTGGAACAATCAATTTGAAGTTCAGTGGAGTTTTGAGAAATGACAAAAAACTGCCTTAGTTTTAAGTTCTGAAATTGAGCTCAAACAGTGAGGATGATAGATGGAAGATGGTTGGAATGGGCTTAGAAGGTCTTGAAGGAGTTTCAGAAGCAATTTGGCAAAGTCTCCCCAAGGAAATTTTTTGTCTTCTTCTTGGTTGTGGGAGGTGGAGTTTAAATAGAAGGTGATGGAGTGGCCACCATGGCTGACCAATGGTGCAAAGGGCAGGTTAGGTGGAAGGAAGAGATGTGCAAGAAACCAATTGAGATGAGCCAACTCAAAGAGTTAAATTTTTTTAGTTTTTTCCATGGGGCCCTCTTATTTTTGTGTTCTTTGGCCATTAGGCCAGCCAACCAAGCCAGGGCTGGTGGCTAAGTGGCTCAGGGAATTCAAGGGAAGCTTAATGATGGTTACCATAGAGTTTTGATGACTGATGGTAAATATATTTGGTTTTAGCCAAATATGGGAATATATCCACTAAATCAAGGGATCTTTGGTCTATGGCTCATGTAGGGTGGGCAAGGTGGGTCTAGCCTGGTCCCTAGGTTCCAAAAACTGGTTGTGGTGATAAAGGCTTGGTCATTTTGAATGGGTTTGGTTCAATTCAAGGCTTTGGTACAAAATCATGTCATGGGATTGGATTTGAATTTGGGTTTGGATAGACTTTGATTTTGGCTTAATTGATTGAACAAATTGGCTTGAATAATTGTCATGAGAAGTTTTGAAAAGAAATTGGATCAGTTTGAATTGATGTGGAAGTTTAATTTAGTGGAATTTGGCCCATAACCAATTTTGGGGCATTTGGGTTAGACTTGAGTTTGGATCAGGCTAGGGTTTAGGTTAGGCTCAAATGATGGTTCAAATTGGTCTAAGGGTTTGTATTGAAGAGTCTTGGATATCAATTGGGTAAAAATTTTGGAGTTATGAGGTTCAATTTGAGAGATTTGGACTTAAGTGCAAATTTGGAGATTTTGCCATAGGTTGGATTTGAAGGCTAGGCTAGGGTCAATTGAAAGTTCCCTCTGGTCTAAAGGAATGTTATAAGAAATTTGGAATTCTAAATTGAAGAAATTGGATAGCTTAGGGGGTTTAATTTGAGGAAATTGGGTATATGGTCAAATTGGGTATTTTGGTTGGGCTTGGAATTTAGGTTTGAAATTGGCTTTAATTGTGCTTCAATTTGGTACTAATCAAGCTTATAAATGATTAATTTGAGTTTAGAATTGAAATTGAGTGAGATTGAATTTAGTGGAAACTGGGGATGAATTGGGGAACTTGGGGCTTCAAGGACAATCTTGGGATTTTGGTCAAATTTGATCAAATTTGACTCAATGGAGTGGTTCAAATTGATTTTGGGGATATTTGGAGTGATTTGGGAGATTTTGGGAATTTTTGGGGTGTAAGGGCATTTTGGTAATTTTGACAATTTTGGGGGTATTTTGGGGATTTTGGCATTTGGGGTATTTTGTTCAATTTGAGTGATTTTGATTGGTTTGAAATGATTTTTGAAGAAATTTGGAGAATTTGGGTAATTTTTAGGATTTTACGGTTTAAGGGCAATTTGGTAATTTGGGAAAGTTTAGGGGCAAAAGGTTAAAATGGGGTATTTAGGTAAAATTAAGGTTTAATGGGATTTCAATCATGAAGTTACCCTTCATGAGCCATGAGACCAAGGGAAACCCCACTTTGGATCCTTCATGTGTTGGTTTTAGCCAAACCCTAGCCTAGGGCTAATGGTTTAGGGAACCATTCACATGAGTTTCCAAAAGAGTAAGGAATCAACTAAGCATATTTGGCTAAGTGTTAAGTTTGTGAGTGTAATTGAGGGGTATCAAGTGTATATGTGTGAGACTGACCAAGACCACATCACTCAGGGTCAATCTTAATGCTAAACAGTCCTATGGAGACTCCTCTTGAGCTTCTCCATATTGCCTCCACCAACTAAGTGCTATGTGGAACTTCAAGATGAGCAAAGAAGAGTTTTAGAATTTATAAAGGTGAGGGTGCTATCATTAGTCCTCTAGGATAGTCAATAGGAAAGTTCTATGACTAGATCCTATGCTTCTAAGAAAGAGACTATACCTCAACCAAAAGTGAGGTCAACTCCTATCTAACTCATTTTCATAACTATTCAAACTTTAAATTAGCTAATGTTCATTATAGCATCTCTCGTAGGGGTAAAAAATACTATTGCTCCTATTTGACATAACACAATTTGAATACTTCCACAACATAATTCTTATACTTATTACTGATTCATGACAAGGAAAAATATATTTTATTTATATTGCCTTCATCTTACAAATATCTAGTTAAATTTAGTTAGTTGTATACTTTATTTTCAATTATAAAAAAAAATTACAAAATAGAATCAAACTTTCATTCCTAGTATAACATCTATAGTTTGAGTAAGAATATTTTGCATGGTAGAATTGTTACCTAATTTCTTTTGACTTATTTAAAGATTGAAATATTCCCTATGGGTTTGATATTTGGAGTTTAATCAAAAAGTCCTATATTACTTGATAACAATATGTATACTTGTGTGGTATCTCATATTTAAATATAATAATTAAACTCTTATTTGCTTTGAAGTCAAGTTTTTTTGTGCCTTTGCAAAGTATGCAATGTAAGTAAGTAAAAATAAAAAATATAACTTAATACATCGTAGTACTGCATATAAGATCGGGATCCCTTAGCAAAGCATGCCAGAGCAACAGGTCCAAGTAAACCCATGTGGATTAATTTGGGAGGTTTTTTTTCCTTAAAACTTGTTTTATTTAGAAAGATTTTTTGAGTTGCTTTCCAAATACAAATCTTTTAGAAATTTAATTTGGAGGATTGATATTTGGCAACCCATGTATCCTTCTTTTTTTCACATATTATTCAAATCTCCAAAATTTAAATGGTTGAGACTTATATTACAAATCTGTGATAAAACTTTTATAGAAGTTCATAAGCATTTCATTATACCATTCCTTCTTTTTTTACATATTATTCAAATCTCCAAAATTTAAATGGCTGAGCCTCATATTCCAAATCTGTGATAAAACTTTTATGCAAGTTCACAAGCATTTCATTATACCATTTTTTTATATTGTGAATAAACATTCCACTAATTATCATCTTCACTTGGGCTATCAACTCATTCAAATTCTTTTTAATTGTAAACTTTCTATCTTTTATAATATCAAATCCTTTTACAAGTAATTTTCCCAAGCTTGAAATGCTATTATTCATTTCAAGGAAATAGTAAAAATCATAAATAAATTGTTTGCTTCCATCTTTAAGAAGAATAAGGATTTAANCATAACATCAAATCCTTTTACAAGTAATTTTCCCAAGCTTGAAATGATATTCTTCATTTCAAGGAAATAGTAAAAATCATAAATAAATTGTTTGCTTCCATCTTTAAGAAGAATAAGGATTTAAACTTTTCCTTTCACTGGTACTTTTAAGAAGAATAAGGATTTAAACTTTTCCTTTCACAGGTACTTTTAAAGATTTACTCTCCATTTCCTCCATCTTTACAAACATGTTTTTATTTCCGAACAAATGACTACTTGCTTTGGTTTCTAAGACCAAATATTTTGCCTTTTATATTTTTCTCCTTCGAATGCTATTAATAAAACATGAACTTCTTCCTTTTTCAAGGCCAAATTATTTTTTTCTTGTTTTTGATAACATTCAAAAATAGAGTGGCCAACTTTTTTGCAAATATAATAAGGAATATATGTTTTTTTGTACCTTTGATATTTTAGCTCTTTTTTCCAGTCTTCATTTCTTGAGATTTGATTATCTTAGTTATTTTTGTTGATATTCTAAACATCCATATCCTCGGTCATTTCCAAAAACATGATTACCTTAATCTCCAGCGCGACTTCTACATTGGCCATTGATGTTACGAGCACTTCAGTTATCCTTAATTTTACAGTCTCCATTTTCACACTTTAATGTAAGCATTGATTTGAGAGGTAATCCTCCTCAATATCCTTAATCTACGAGATAGCCGATAATATTAAGGAAATGAGTCCTTCCATAGGTCGGATCTATCATAAGATTGGTTGTTGCTTCGGTTGGTTTTCTTGTTGTTATTGGCTCGGATGCTTACCTCTTTTGTTTTAGTTTGATTAGTTAGGATGGAGACAAATCGATCGTCTTTTTGTAATTCTTCTGTTTCGGTTGGCGCTCAACTTTGGCTCAAATGACTATATTCGGTTGGCCTTTAGCTTTGGCGTGAACGGTTGCATCTGGTTGAATAAATGAGTCTCTTGGTCTTTTCTTAGTGGGTCCTTTTTTGCAATTTCTTCCTTGTTGACATCAGATCTTTTGAGGATCAGCGCTAGCATATTTTTCAATGTACGCAACTAGCAAATAAAACTTTTTTATTAAACTTACAAGTAACATGTCATGTATTGTATGAATTTGAGTTCGCAAAAGGTGTTTAATTTAAGCACAAAATTAATTCAAGGATGAATGAGCTCATAAAGTAAAATATTTTCTAAGAGAAAATGCACACAAGTGACAATAAAATAATCTTTTACAACTGTAAGGTTCCAAGTTGATTTTCCCCTAACAAATTTTTTATATTTATGAATAATTAATTGGAGACATTAATTTTTTTTTAATTTTAAATATTTGATGTCAAAACTACAAGTTCTTAATTGATTTCACGTTGAGTTAAACCAGATTTGGATGGGGTTTTCTTCGAAAATTCCATAGAAAGTGAACTAAAATCATCATGTTATATCTTAAATTTTCCATAAATCAAAACACCCATACTAGTGTATNCGAGAATTTGGGTAATTTTTAGGATTTTACGGTTTAGGGGCAATTTGGTAATTTGTGAAAGTTTAGGGGCAAAAGGCTATAATGGGGTATTTAGGTAAAATTAAGGTTTAATGGAATGTCAATATTGAAGTTACCCTTCATGAGCCATGAGACCAAGGGAAACCCCACTTTGGATCCTTCATGTGCTCCTCTTAGCCAAACCCTAGCGTAGGGCTAATGGTTCAGGGAACCATTCACATGAGTTTCCAAAAAGTGTAAGGAATCAACTTAGCATGTTTGGCTAAGTTTTAAGTTTGTGAGTGTAATTGAGGGGTATCAAGTGTATATGTGTGAAACTGACCAAAACCACATCACCTAGGGTCACTATTAATGCTAAACAGTCCTATGGGGACTCCTCTTGAGCATCTCCATATTGTCTCCACCTACTAAGTGCTAGAGTTTAAAACCAACACGTGGAACTTCAAGATGAGCAAAGAAGAGTTTTTGAATTTCTAAAGGTGAGGGTGATATCATTAGTTCTCTAGGATAGTCAACAGGAAAGTCCTATGGCTAGATCCTAGGTTTCTAAAAAAGAGACTAGACCTCAACCAAAAGTGAGGTCAACACCTATCTAACCCATTTTTATGACTATTCAAACTTTAAATTAGCTAATTTTCATTATAGCATCTCTAGTAGGGGTAAAAAGTACTATTGCTCATATTTGACATAACACAATTTGAATACTTTCACAACATAATTCTTATACTTGTTACTGATTCATGATAAGGAAAAATATATTTTATTTATATTGCCTTCATCTTACAAATATCTAGTTAAATTTAGTTAGTTGTATACTTTATTTTCAATTATAAAAAATTACAAAATAGAATCAAACTTTCATTCCTAGTATAGCATCTATAGTTTGAGTAAAAATATTTTGCATAATAGAATTGTTATCTAATTTCTTTTGACTTATTTAAAGATTGAAATATTCCCTATGAGTTTGATATTTGGGGCTTAATCAAAAAGTCCTATATTACATGATAATAATATGTATTCTTGTGTGGTATCTCATATTTAAATATAATAATTAAGCTCTTATTTGCTTCGAAGTCAAGTTTTTTTGTACCTTTGCAAAGTATGAAATATAAGTTAGGAAAAATTAAAAATATAACTGAATACATCGTAGTACTGCATATAAGATCGGGATCACTTAGCAAAGCATGCCAGAGCAGCAGGTCCAAGTAAAACCATGTGGATTAATTTGGGAGGTTTTTTCGTTAAAACTTGTTTGGATTGATATTTGGCAACCAATATATCCTTCTTTTTTTTACATGTTATTCAAATCTCCAAAATTTAAATGGCTGAGCCTCATATTCCAAATTTGTGATAAAACTTTTATACAAGTTCACAAGCATTTCATTATACCATTTTTTTTATATTGTGAATAAACATTCCACTAATTATCATCTTCACTTGGGCTATCAACTCATTCAAATTCTTTTTAATTGTAAACTTTCTATCTTTCATAACATCAAATCCTTTTACAAGTAATTTTCCCAAGCTTGAAATGATATTCTTCATTTCAAGGAAATAGTAAAAATCATAAATAAATTGTTTGCTTCCATCTTTAAGAAGAATAAAGATTTAAACTTTTCCTTTCACTGGTACTTTTAAAGATTTACTCTCCATTTCCTCCAACTCTATAAACATGTTTTTATTTCCGGATAAATGACTACTTGCTTCGGTTTCTAAGACCAAATATTTTGCCTTTTATATTTTTCTCCTTCGAATGCTATTAATAAAACATGAACTTCTTCCTTTTTCAAGGCCAAATTATTTTTTTCTTGTTTTTGATAACATTCAAAAATAGAGTGGCCAACTTTTTTGCAAATATAATAAAGAATATAAGATTTTTTGTACCTTTGATATTTTAGCTCTTTTTTCCAGTCTTTATTTCTTGACATTTGATTATCTTAGTTATTTGTGTTGATATTCTAAACATCCATATCCTCGGTCATTTCCAAAAACACGATTACCTTAATCTCGAGCGCAACTTCTACATTGTCCATTGATGTTATGAGCACTTCAGTTATCCTTAATTTTATAGTCTCCATTTTGACTCTTTAATGTAAGCTTTGATTTGAGAGCTGATCCTCCTCAATATCCTTAATCTACGAGATAGCCGGTAATATTGAGGAAATGAGTCATTTCATAGGTCGGATCTACCATAAGATTGGTTGTTGCTTCGGTTGGTTTTCTTGTTGTTATTGGCTTGGATGCTTGTCTCTTTTGTTTTAGTTTGATTAGTTAGGATTGAGACCAATCGACCGTCTTTTTGTAATTCTTCTGTTTCGGTTGGTCCTCAACTTTGACTCAAATGACTATGTTCGGTTGGCCTTTAGCTTTGGCGTGAACGATTGCATCTGGTTGAATAAATGAGTCTCTTGGTCTTTTCTTAGCGGGCCCTTTTGTGCAATTTCTTCCTTGTTGAGGTTAGATCTATTGAAGATCAGCGCTAGCATATTTTTCGATGTACACAACTAGCAAATAAAACTTTTTTGTTAGACTTACAAGTCACATGTCATGTATTGTATGAATTTGAGTTCTCAGAAGGTGTTTAATCTAAGCACAAAATTAATTCAGGATGAATGAGCTCATAAAGTAAAATATTTTCTAAGAGAAAATGCACACAAGTGACAATAGAATAATCTTTTACAACTGTAAGGTTCTAAGTTGATTTCCCCTAACAAATTTTTTATATTTATGAATATTTAATTGGAGACATTAATTTTTTTTTATTATAAATATTTGATGTCAAAACTACAATTTCTTAATTGATTTCACGTTGGTTAAACCAGATTTGAATGGGGTTTTCTTCAGAAATTCAATAGAAAGTGAACTAAAATCATCATGTTATATCTTAAATTTTCCATAAATCAAAACACCCATACTAGTGTATTTTGGAGGAGGATGAAAGATTTTTTAGAATAGACATAGAACTATAAAGAGTAAAGCTTTAAACTTTTATAAATTGAAAGAATAAAATATGGTGTTGTGTTGCCTTACATTTCGTAGTTTTAGCTACTTTCCGAGTATCGACATTAATCCCTGCTTTTATGTTTGATTTGGTATTTATCCGGCTACATTAATGACAATAATTTTAATTGGTAGTATANTCCGAGTATCGACATGAATCCCTGCTTTTATGTTTGATTTGGTATTTATCCGGCTACATTAATGACAATAATTTTAATTTGTAGTATACGACGAGGAGTTTGACATTGATTTTAACCGAGAAAATCATCTTCCAAATTAAAGTGTAAATCCGCACAAGTCTCAATTTGTCACTTTGTTATGAAGTCATTTGTCACTAGTCAAATCATCGTGTGCATTTAGCTGACATAAGAGCTGTTATAATGTGAATTATATCATCTAGGTTTTCAACTGAAAAATTAACCTGAATTCAACTCTTCTTGGAGCATTGGACCATACACATCCAGCAATATAGATTTATCTAATACTAAATGACTACGTAAAAAAATTAATGAGATGGGGTTTTGAATCGCTATACAGCCAAATTAATTCTGCCGGAATGTTGCTCCAAAGATGGTTGAGTACATGTGCACTTAGGGGGGCTAAAAATTGACCCGACACGCTAACACAACTTGAACTCAACTAGATAAATCCGGGTTAGGGTTGACCCAAATATTTTTCGAGTTGGATTCGGGTTAGAGAATTCAATCTGTTTATTATTCGGGTTATGTTCGGGTTGAACCCAAAAACCCAAATATGTCCCGATTAAGCACGAAATTGAGTCGGATACATGTTATCGGGTCAAGCTCGGGTTTGGGTCTTAGATTTAGACCATTTTATTATTTGGGTCGGGCTCGAGTTGAAACTATTCAAATCAGGTCATTTTCGAGTCATATTACCATGCAAAGGGCCTTTTGAATAACCCAAAAAATATTAGTATAGAAATGAATAGAATAATTAAGGACGTTTGGGATAATTTTTATTTTTTTCTCTATTTTTAATTTTTTTTTTGTTTTTTTTATGATTTAACTTGAAACAAATTAGATTTATTATATTTGTGTTTGAGGCGGCGATACGGCATAGCACCACGGTATTGTCTGTTTGTGTAAATTGTGTTTTTGCAGCTTTTTCAAAAAACTGTCTAGAAAATCTATATTTTCTCATCACTCCTAGCTAGGTGCGGTAACAGATTTCTAGCTGCGGTCTAACGTTTAAAAAAAAAAAATTGTAATTGTCACTGCAGCTTCTTGAGCATTAAATTATTATTCAGCAACTTCACAATTTTATTTTAATAAGTTGCAGCTACCCCAAACGGAAATATCATTTTGCTTAAAAAATATTTAAAATACAAAAAAATTATTTTAAGTATTTAAAAAAAAATTTTTTTTTGACACAAAAATATAAAAAAATGCAAATAAAAAAACATGTTTCAAGAAAAAAATGAAAACAAGCAAAAAAAAAAAAAAAGTGTCCCAAGCGAAGCTTTAAGGGAAGATATTTTCTCTTATACTTTTTTCTCCATTCAAGTCAAAAAACATTTCAAGCTTTTAAAGTACTCTTCCTTAAAACAAATTTTTAGCAAAAATTATAAATTAGAATTGATGTGCCATCAACAAATTTATATCAAGCATGAAGCTCAATACTTTTCTATAAAGAATATTCCAAATTTAAATTTAATGTCATATGGGTGCCATTTTCAGTATGTTTATTGTCAAACTGATCATACCAACAAAACGAACATAATGATACAAAAATCGGTTCAATCTGAGTCCCATCGAGCACAAATTGAGGCCTTGAAGAATATTTGGAGTATTTAAATCATCAATTGAATGGTCGAATAAACACAAAGTTTGACACATTTATAATCGAATTAAGTGTCTCAATGAGCGAAATCCAACGAGCCTAAGATCACTCAGATCTGAGGTCATCAATGTACCATAATCATAAAAAAATCATCTATGATCAAGCAGAATCAACAGGTGTTATGTCATCAAATGGTTAAGGAAGTTACGTTCCCAAAAACCAAATTGTTCTTCCCAAAAGGCCTACAAATAAACCCACTCTCTTCATATTAAGAGCAGAGGAAGAAGAGAGGAAGAAGTGGAATTATAGACATGTCATAGAGAGAAGATCTGATGTGTAACTGTAGGCCTCCATATTCGCCATCTAATGTCTACCATTGCCTGTCGACCATTGTCGACCACATCCATTTGTCATTGCCTACCATTGCCAAATATAGGCCAGTGTAAACCTCTATTTGCAGCCTTTTTAGTCAAAGTATGATTGTTGTGTCTAACACTTGTATTTTTTGTGTTGTATAAAGACAAGCGTAATTTTTTGTATGAGATTAAAATTTTGTCTCTTTGTTGGGAGAGAAGGGAACACCTCTATTCTTACAAACAAATAGTGAACTACTTTGAGTAGGATACATCCTTTGGTTTTATCCCTTCTAGGATTTTGCATGTATGAAATATTGGCATCTCCTCGAACTACTGTTCGTTTATCTGTGTGTGTTGGATCTTTACGCAATGCCAAGACATTAAATTATCACTCTACTACCACAAATTTTTGGCATGAAACAATTTAGCGTTGTCTATGGAAAATAAAATCCCAGTTTTAAAGAAGCTTCAACACTTATTCAATTACTAAAAGGCATAATACACACAGTAATGGAACCTCCCAGTCCAAGAACAACTATTCAAGGGAACAACCTTGTAATCAAGGGCGAGCATCCTCTACTTTCTTTTCTCATTCTAATAGGCATTGACCTGATGGTGAAGATGCATCCTATTTGAAACTAAAATTTTGCACATGAAGAATGGAGGAATTTCAAACTAAGAATCGCTACTATGTGAAGCTCCGTAATCAATATTAGCATAAACGTGTGAGGTTCACTACACCATGATCAACCACCAATCCAGGACCTCCAAATATAGAATGCTCCACCAACAGCTCCTCCTCGTGCTAGTGCTCTTCCTTAACTGAGTCATGAAGTTGACCTTATGAATATTACTAGTTCCACATGTTAATCATATGCATCCATAACATATTGCAAACCTCCAACACTCTCAGGGAATTTAGCTCAACCCTATCAGGCAATTCACAACGAGCGACATTATATGGTTTAAGAAGAACTCCCTTTGAGGGACAAAAGTCAAATTCTTACTCATTAAAGTTTTTAAGGGTCTTCACTCTTGGACGAAATAATTTGTTAACACCTGATTCTAGCAGAATTCAAGCTTCTAGCATTGACTCTTATCATGGGATGTCTAACCCATAAGATATGAAGATCATTACAGAATCGTCACACATATACAATAAGTCATTGATACAGTCCTCTATCATGTTTTTTCCCACCACCCTAAAAGGTCAAACAAATACTTGGTTCTATTTACTCCCAAGTCAAACTATTTATAGCTTTGATAAACTTGTTGCATTGTTCATTCAAAAACCTATAGAAAATCAAAAGATTATCAAGAACTCCTCTCATCTTCTTGGGATTTGTCAAAATAAAAAAGATTAACTTAAATAATATTTTTTATATATTCTTTATTGAGGCTCATGAAATTCTCGGTATTGAGAAAGAATTATTAAGAGGCATCTTGTTGGAAGCATCATGTCGTGGAAATTTTCACACATCATTAATGGGAGTGATAGATTACTCATACATTGGCCTAATTAATCACAATGAATCTCAAAGAACAGTTAATGAATCTATTAATTCAGATCAAAGCAAATTTGAAAAGTATTTTGACAAACAGAAACACACTTGGAAAAGTTACACAAACCTCAAGGATAAAGAAGCAAGCAAAGTCAATATATGAAAAATATTATCAATATGAGACATCCAATCATGCTCCACTGAACATATTTAGAAATATAATCTTATTGAAAGTTCAAAATTTTAACTAAGTGGTCAAAACCCTTCAAAATAAATATGATGGGGGTCGTTCTCAATTTTTTTGTTTTCATCATTCAAAAGAGCATTTTATAGAATGATGTAGTCACTTAAACGAAGAAATTGAACATTTGACTTGTCAAGGTCACTTGGGATATTATTTACTTGAAACGTGTATAGAAATCATAAGAGTTATGGAAATAAATTTATATGAATTATTGAAAGAGGAGCATAACTACAACTTGTTTTTTTTTTCAACAGTAGACTTTTTTACTTTCATATATTAAAAGATATTATCATGGAAGTTTCTATTTTTTTTAATAGAATAATTTATCTTTTACTTTTATTATTAAATATAAAAATTTATCTTTCAAGTAACTTTTTTATTTTTGTTATCTGTAAAATGATTATTTTATATGAAGTGCCATACACAATCTCTTATACCCCTAGAAGAGATGCTCATGATCTAGGCTCATTGAAAAACAAGCATTGAGCAAAATACTAAAAAAAAAAAAGACATTTTCATGTTATACCCGTGGATGACATGCCTATGAGGAGTCTCAATGAGAAACTAGTAGCGAAGAAAATATTTAGAAGAAAGGCCCCATGAGGAAAAGTAACAGACAAGATCTCCACTCATACCCCTGGAAGGAACACCCATGATGTAGACTTGAAAAAAAAACTTGTAGTTGACACAATCTTCAATAGAAAGAATCCTTAAGGGCTATTGACAAGCAATGTCTCCACCATACTAATGGAAGGCACGCCCATGTGGTAGCCTCAATGGGAAGCTAATGATGTATAAGGTCCTAACTAGAATAATTCCATGAGAGCAAGTGGTTGGCAGGATCTCAACTCAAAATATATCAAAGGGCTATAAGCCACATAAGGTACATATACACTTAAAAAATCTTGTAGAGATATAAGCCCCAGAAGGTTCATGTCTACTCAAAATATCTCAAAGGGCTATAATCCTTAAATACAGATACACATAAGAAATCACACAGAGTAATAGAACTTACGAGTCACCTTTATACTAAAAAAATCTCAGAGAGCTNCTCAAAGGGCTATAAGTCACATAAGGTACAGGTACACTTAAAAAATCTTGTAGAGATATAAGCCTTAGAAGGTTCATGTCTACTCAAAATATCTCAAAGGGCTATAATCCTTAAATACATATACACATAAGAAATCACACAGAGTAATAGAACTTACGAGTCACCTTTATACTAAAAAAATCTCAGAGAGCTATAATCCTCAAAATGTACAATTACACATAAAACTACTCAGAAGACTATAAGGCTAAAAACTCATGGGTTCAAAAAATTTCAGAGGGCTATAAGCCTCCGAAAGTACATTTACACTAAGAAAATCTCAAATGGCCATAAAATTCTTAAGATGTAGATAAACTTACGGAGGGCTATAAGCCTCATCAGGTACAAGTATACTCTAAATACCTCAGGGGCTACACACCTCAAAAGGTAAATGAACACTTAAGAAATCTCGGATGGTTATAAGCCTTAGAAGGTACATGTACAAAAAAAAAATCTCAAATAAGAAAGTTATCATAGGCCTGTAAGCCTAAAAAAATATAGATGCATTCAAAAAAAATTAGAAGGCTATAAATCTAAAAATGTAAAACTACATTTTAAAAATTTTTGAAGGAGCGTTTGTCCTTATATAAAGAATATGTGCTATATGATTGTATTTTTTACTTATTTAAAAAGCAAAATATCCATCTAAAATCTCATAAGGCATAAACCTCATAAGAATTCAATGTCCCTATGCTCGTACTTGGGGACAATATTTCAATTAAAATACATTAGATTTAATAAATATAAGTGTTATGCCTTCTCTGAGACGAGTTAAAAGGAATTAACGCTCGTATATTAAGCAACAATATCCTAACAACAATTAAATAAAAACTATCTTGATATAGGTTGGCAACAACCACCTAAATGAAGAATATAATAACAACTTGAAAGGTCAAGGAAATAATAGCCTACATTGGNCAATCCTCAAAATGTACAATTACACATAAAACTAGTCAGAAGACTATAAGCCTAAACAAGTATGGGTTCAAAAAATTTCAGAGGGCTATAAGCCTCCGAAAGTACATGTACACTAAGAAAATCTCAAATGGCCATAAAATTCTTAAGATGTAGATAAACTTACAAAGGATTATAAGCCTCATCAGGTACAAGTATACTCAAAATACCTCAGGGGCTACACACCTCACAAGGTAAATGAACACTTAATAAATCTCAGATGGTTATAAGCCTTAGAAGGTACATGTACATAAAAAAATCTCAAATAAGAAAGTTGTCATAGGCCTGTAAGCCTCAAAAAATATAGATGCATTCAAAAAAATTTAGAAGGCTATAAATCTAAAAATGTAAAACTACATTTTAAAAATTTTTGAAGGAGCGAACTTTAAAGGATACAAAATTTGTCCTTATATAAAGAATATGTGCTATATGATTGTAATTTTCACTTATTAAAAAAGCAAAATATCCATCTAAAATCACATAAGGCATAAACCTCATAAGTATTCAATGTCCCTATGCTCGTACTTGGGGACAATATTTCAATTAAAATACGTTATATTTAATAAATATAAGTGTTATGACTTCTCTGAGACGAGTTAAAAAGAATTTACACTTGTATATTAAGCAACAATATCCTAACAACAATTAAATAAAACCTATCTTGATATGGGTTGGCAACAACCACCTAAATGAAGAATATAATAACAACTTGAAAGGTTAAGGAAATAATAGCATACATTGGAAACATTTGTGAAACTGTGGTTGTACACTGGAATGATTTTTGAACCATTCTACATTTTGGAACGGCTTTATAATTGCCCATACACGCGCACACCACATCTATAAAAATCCCTGCGCACACACCCTGTACGCATCAACTCCCTACGTGTAGCCCTGCAATGCCCTAACACCCTTCAAGTAGCCCTGCAGTGTCCCGCTTGCATCTGTGCCCTGTGCGCTCTAGTTGCCCGCACTCCCTCATACCTAGCACATAATTATATTCACACAAGAATGAGGGAGCCGACGTGCACGCCCATGCATTCACTCATACGCAAAGCTGCTCTCCCTTGTGCATATCTTTGCATTCCTTCTCTCGTTCATACTCACTTGTGGACCCTATTACATAAGTAAATAATCATACACATTTGCTTATAATGATGTGTCGTTCACCCGTGCATACATGCCTTTGCATCCAAATGCCTACCACCGCCATTGTGGGATCATTTATCATCACAACCAGACCAGTGTTGATTGACCGCCATCATTAGACCACCTTTACTTGGCCATTGCCATTGTTGGACCATTGTCCAAATCTTGCTAGTGCTGCCTGAACAATGATAATACGATCAAGATGCCAGAGAGCATCCAAAACATATAAGTCTCCTCCAAGTAAAAAATTTGGGAATGTCTAAGTTATATTTTGGACATCATAAACAACATTACAAAAAATAGTGTGACAATTTATGTGTCGTGTTGACCTCACTTTTAGTTGAGGTCTAGAAATTTCTTTAGTAGCCTAGGTCTAGCCATAGGATTTTCCTATAGACTAGTCTCAAAAACTTACAAAAAGTACCCCCACAATTAAAAAATCAAAACTCTTCTATTTACTCAAGTTAGAGTTCCTTTCTTTAGTAGCCTAGGTCTAGCCATAGGACTTTCCTATTGACTAGTCTTAGAAAACTAGAAATGCATCACCACTAGAAACTCAAAAATTCTTCTCTTTACTCAATTTGAAGTTCCACATATTGGTCCTCACCATTAGAAACTCAAAACTCTTCTCTTTACTCAACTTGAAGGTCCACATATTGGTCCTAACCTCTAGCATTAGAAACTCAAAACTCTTCTCTTACTCAACTTGAAATCACATATTGGAGTACCCCCACCATTAGAAATTCAAAACTCTTCTTTCTACTCAACTTGAAATTCCACATATTGATCATAACCTCTAATATTTGGTAGGTAAGATCATTATGGGGGAAGCTCAAGAAGAGTTCCTATAGGGGCTACTTGACCTTAGGACTGACCCTAAGTGTTGACTTGGAACTAGGGTACACTATATCTTCACAATACATTGGTCTATGACTCATTCAGAATGGTTCTCTACCCAATTGCACTTGAAATGCCCAACTTGGCCTTTTGCCCCTAGGCACCTCCAAATTACTTAATTGCACATGGGACCCAAATTTGGCCAAAATTCCTAAATTTTGCCAAAATACCCAAAATAGATCAAAAAAAATTTCAAACACCTTGAATACATCCAAATTTGCCAAAATTGACAAAAATTTCCAAAAATGGCCAAATTACCAAATACCCCTCTACGACCCAAAAATCCAAAAATTCCAAAAATTTCTAAAAAAATCCCAATAAATCTAAAATATTCCCAATTTCATTTTGTNAAAAATTTCCAAAATAGATAAGATTACATGTACATTGAAGTAGCTTTTTAATTCACATGTATGTTTTACAGTTGTACTCTAGAAAGTAAAATTTATTATGCTTTGGAAATTCTACTAAGTTCATGATAAAAGCAACAAAATCACAGATTAGGGCTTATGAGATCTTGCTTAGGTTCTGATCTGACTTTTTTGTTGCGATAGATTGTGTAAAATTTATTTAAATATAATCAATTAATATTCGGATTCTACGCAAGTATACGTATCGTTATCAAGTAATAATGAATTTTTTATTTAAGCCCCAAATATTGATCCTACGAGGAAGGCTTAAATAGAAATTGACAAATTTGCTAGGAAATTCACAGATAATCAATTGAAATCACTGTCACTAATTTCAATTGTTGAGATGTAATCAAAATTAAATTTCTAAACTATTATCAAATCTAATATGCAAAATTTAAAACAGTAAATACTAATCTATTAACTATGTTTATGTAACGGAGATTCTTATGTGAAAAAACATTCTTCCCACTACAATGAGACTATGGTAAAATGAGATGAGATAAATGTTCATAATATGTATTGTGTCAAATAGGAGCAATTTTAATTCTCTATCCTGATACAATGCATAGAAAATCATTGGCTGATCTCAGTGTTTAGTCCCTAAATTCGTGGCTAGGCTAGGAGGATACTGACTCCCACTCCAAAGCTCCCACTTCCCTTCACCTGAAGGCTAGCTCTCGCTTCAGTTTTTAAACACTAAGACTGAATTGAAGATTTTGGTCTGTCACCCTAAAGGTTCTCCAACTCG
>JXCR01148931.1:125192-139407 GCA_002079205.1 Phalaenopsis hybrid cultivar
TAGGGGTTTTTCAATTCTCTATTCATATTGGATTATCACCTTGACCCCAAATGTTTATATGTTGTAGCCTCTGTCTAGGTGCACAATTTGAGCATTATATCATCTTGACCCAAAATTTTTATATATTGTAGCCTCTGTCTAGATGCACAATTTGAGTATTTTTCCAAAGACTAGGAAGATCTCTAGATAGAAATCTTAATTTTCTAAGTTCTTAAGCATTTTTTGTTCAAATAATTATAGAAAATTGCATATGAGATTCATAGTCAGAGATCTTAATTTTCTAAATTTTTATGCATTTTCTATTCATTTAATTATAGAAAATTGTATGTGACTTAAAAAATTCTACAAAAATTCACGTAAGTTCCCTATGGCTAGAGTAGTCTTAAGAAATAATTTCATAATTTTTAAAATCAAAACATCACTGTTTTGGGCAAACCTTAGTTTGCTTAAGACATTTGATTTGAAGCACACAGAGATTAAAATCACTTGATTTTTCTTCTCCACTATGGTTCATGAGTCAAAAAACTCACCATAAAAAGTTCATGTCATTTGGAGATCATTTAATATTTTTAATTGATTTTAAAAGTGGCGATCAAATTTGAAACTTAAATGATTTTTAAAAATCAAAATATAACTCCAAAAATTATGAAACTTAGTTTTTTGAGTTCTCTGATATTAGGGTGGTTTAATACAAATAAAAATCTATTTAAAATAAAAACTTGATTTTTATGTTATTTTTAATTATTTTTAATACTTAAAAAAATAATAAAAAATCATAAAATATTAAACTCATGAAAATGTTCCAAATTATTTTCTAAACACTTAGGAATCATTGGAATATTTTTCCAAGGTCTAAAAATAAAGATATCTATTTTTAAACCTTAAAATGATTTTTAAGACTTAAAAATAAAATTTTCACCAAAATAATTCTAAAAAATCAAATAAAAGTCAAAAAAATACAAAATAAATTTATCTGGGTTCCTTGACCTTAGAGAGATTTTTCAAAAATATAAAACATATTTTTCAACATAAAAAATATTTTATTTTTATTAAGGTCCCCAAAACTTCAATTAATTTTAATAGATTACAGAAAATTCAAAAAATTATGAAATTTTGGCCAAATGACTTTCTAGATTAGGGCTAGCTTACATAAAAATTTTAAGTTATTAGGAATTATCCTGATTATCTTTTGGAATTTTCTTTGAAGATGTATATTTTTGCATGAAAATAATTATATGAATTAAATTAAATTATGAAAATTCACATTTTCTCCTCTGATGTCTTAATAGCTATCAATAGGGTTATATAAAAATTTCAAAGTCATTTGACTTAAATTTGATAAATTATGAATTATATGAATTAAATTAAATTGTGAAAATTCACATTATCTCCTCTGATGTTATCAGTAAAGTTACATAAAAACTTCAAAGTCATTTGACTTAAATTTGACAAATTATGAAAATTAGAACCCTTAGGGGCAAAATTGTAATTTTGGATATTTTGGCCTTAATGTATTTAGGCTTGATGAAAGAAAATAGGTAATTTCTGATATTAATTAACTCATTTGATGATTTGCAATCAAAAATGGGTTTATGAAATGGGTAATTTTTGATATTAATTAACTCATTTGATGTAATCAAAATTGGGTTTAATTGGTAGAAACCCACTTCACTTTGCCAAATTATAAGATAAAAGAATAATTCTCATAATATAATTGGTAGAAACCCACTTCACTTTACCAAATTATAAGATAAATGAATAATTCCCATAATTATGGTAGAAACCCACTTCACTTTGCCAAATTATAAGATAAATGAATAATCCTCATAATTATCAATAGAAACCCACTTCACTTTGCCAAATTACAAGATAAAAGAATAATTCTCATAATTATCAAAATGTTTGGAAATCCATTAGCATAAGATGACTTTTGAATTTAGGGGTATAACTTTGGAAATCAATGATTTCACATTTTGCCAAATTACAGGATAAAAGAATAATTCACATAATTATCAAAATTTTGGAAACTTCATTACCTAGATGACTTTTGAATTTAAGGGTATAACTTTAGAAATCAATGATTTCACACCCTTATTTGATAATCATTTTTGAATTTAAGGGTATAACTTTGGAAATCAATGATTTCACACTCTTGTTTGATAATCAAAATAATGTTTAAATGATCTTGATAATGATTACTTAAAATTTTAAATCTTTTCAAAATCAATATACACACTTAATACATTCACTTAGGTCTTAAGGACTTAGTGGTGAACTTAAGTTAAAATCCAATTGTTAAAAGAAGATTAGAAAAATCAACATAATCAAACTCTTTTAAAACACCATAAGTCCAATTAGGACTAANGAAAATTTCTATAGAGGATGTGTAGTGGGCCTCTAACTACAACAAAGGCTTATCACATTCGAGAGGAGGCAATTCAAAAGAGTCACTTGTAGCCACAACAGTGACTTGTTAGATTGAAGATAATAATGCATCCCTTCCACCAGGCTGATTTAAGAGATGAAAAACCAATACCCCGATGATTTGTCTCAAAATATTGGAGAAGCTAGTATTTTGAAGTAATTATGGATTTGTCATATTTTGACGGCTACATGGATTCAAACAAGTTTATGGAGTGACTTTGAATAGTGGAACGTGTCTTTGAGTGTCAAGACATCCCATCCGGCGGAATAGTGAAACTAGCTGCCAAAAGGTTAAGGAAGAGCATCTTTTTAGTGGGAGAACTTAAAAGATTCTTTGATATTGAGAAGGAAAGGATAAAATTGCTACTTAATTTAAGATGAAATAAGAACTGTAGCATCCATACCTACATTTTCATTGCAGATAGGATGTTCAGACCCTAGCTTCAAAAGGGAAAGGCAACATCATCCAATGACGGCCACACCTTACAAGTAGAGCTCAATCCTAGGATAAGCAGTAAGAGTATATCCAACTGAACATCCAAGCTGACCTGGCCTGAGGATACATTAGTTCAGAGTATATAACAGGTGGAACCAATTAACACTTTCAAATCTATCATTGTTAGGAAGTGTTTCGAGTGACACGAGTTTGGGAACATTGGATCAGATTGCCAAACCAGGAAATTGGTATCTTTCATTGATTAGTTAGCAATTTTCTTAATCTAAGAAATGGACAATGATATCGTAGACACAAATGAGGAATACTAGATTCCCATTGATGAGGGTGAAAAACATGTAGTTCAAGCCGAGCTTATGAGAGAGACTCCAACATAATTAATATTTGTGGTCTGAGATGATCCTAAGTTCGAGGAACCGACACCCGACGCATGGCAACCCCAGGTAAGGGAATTTCAGACTTTTTTAGATATATGGTCTCTTTTCTGTGTTACCTTTACTTCGTGCGGTCCAACATGTCACAGATGACATTTTTTTGTGTCACTTTTGGAAGATTAGCTAGAATCATTTGGGTATTAAAATCAGCTCAACAGTGTACCCATCGACAGATGATTAGACATGATGGATAAACCACAGTGTTGGAAATCATCATAGGATCTTTGGGGAATGAACATCCTATAGTGTGATTCAGGTTTTTTCAGAGAAGAAGAAAAAGAGACCTCTCCTAAGTGGTTATACTTCATTGCGGTTCAACTTGCCATAAATTTCGTTCCAGAGTTAGTTCCTCAAAACAATTTGTTTATCTGATGTGCCTTGCAGAGTAAGAGGAGTGGGAGAGGTACATTATAGTTTTAATGTCCCAAGAGTTACATTATGAAAATTTTCGTCGATATGTAGCCCCAACTGAAGTTGTGTCAAAAGAAGATGGATACTTATTCTATTAGGATGTACTTTTGAATGATAGTGCCTACAATATTGACTTACTGGGAGATTATGACATTTTCGTTGCCTTCAATGGGGGCCGACCCTTACCCTATATACTATGAGGAGACAGAAGCTTCGACAGATGAGGTCGAAGCTCCTCCAACCTCTCATATGTCAAAGCTCCTCCAACCTCGGGAGACTGATGCGAGATTTTATGATGCAGTAGCAATGACGTGATCCTTTGACGCGTGCATCCCACCCGCGACTCTAGACCAATGTTAAATTGGGCCACACATGCATCAACAAGCATGCCGCTATTTAAAGTGATTTATTGAAGACTGCTGCTGGCTATCATTCCCCTCATTGCTCACGGACATTGAGGTAGTTTTTTGCAACAACTTTGTGATAATTTGTCCAATACATAGAATATAACAAAACGGTTAATTGGTAAAAGATGTTGGAATCTACAATTTGCTATTGATGATTTAGTGTTGGTCAATTTACAACTTTCTAGAAATTATTATTGACGTATTAATCTTTCAGGAAAAATACCCGACTTTACAGTGGTCTATTTTTAGTCAGGGTACATCTGTTGTTTCTTTTAGACTAGAATAATCAAAAACTGTCAAAATACATCTAAGTTTTCATATCTCTAATCTTAGAACATTTTGTGAAGATTGCACGCTTCATCTAGCCCCATTACAATGGCATAGCTTACCGCTAGTTCATTTATTGACCGTTCTTAAACGATGCACAATTATGGACAGAAATAGAGCGGTAGTGCAAATACTAATTCAGTGAGATTGATGACTATTAGGGGATGATCATGAGTTCTTTTGAATGACTACGTTCCTTCCATCCAGAATTCAACCTTGAGAGCATTGTCATTTTTAATGATAGGCGTAATGTTATGAACTCATCTGAGTTCATCAGATGGTGAAAAATGAAGCGCAAGTATAATGCTGAAAAGGATGGTTTATTTCTAGTCCAAATAAATGATCAGTCAACTTTTAATGACACCAAGGATTGGATAAGCAAATGAAGTATCAGTTAGGTTTGTTAACATGAAGTTGTTAAAGTTGTTAGGGTAATGCTATAAACAGCTGTCATGTCTAGTTTACTAGGAATGATTTTTGTCTTTGTAGTATTGTTGTTGATTCTTTTATTGAAACCGAACCAACAGTTAAATTGAGCTTTATATTCCACTTTGGAAAATCTATATAAAGCTTAACTGGTTGAGCAAGGGACCGATAATTGCTTCCCTGTATGCATTTTTGTTTCTTCTCATCTCCGGCAAACTTCAGTTTCTTTTTTGAAGCATAGTCAGCTCAGAATGCTCATTTGAATTGATCCCGAGTACTTATCAATGTCAGATTTGTTAGATAAATTATAATTTTTTTTGGCTCTTTGTTTATCCCTGTACTATCATCAGTTTATAACCGTAATTTGCATTTATTTTGCTCTGCCTATTTGATCATTTATCTCCTGAGCTCATCTGTTATGCTTTTATTTATTTATTACATTGTGGCTTATGGGAAGTAAGTTGCGCTAATGGGAAGTAAGTTGCTGCCAAGCTTGAAGCCCAAAATGGGAAATTCTTTGGCTTTTTGACTTTTGCATCTTTTGAGAGGCCTTTTCTTTTTTGCTTCTCCACACAGTAACATTACATTACTTCTAAGAGGCTCCAATTGCACCTCGCCCCTTGCTTTGATATTTATTGGAATGAACAACTTGAAAGTTATTCAACAGTGCACTGGGTACCAGAAGAACGTGGATAGTGCCATGACAAATTTATGGTGCGTTTGGGGCGGTGGGGGACCTGCGGCACGGCACTGTTCTGCTCACTTCGCCCGTTTGAGACGGCGATGCCGCCACGGCGTCCTGCAGTTTGATGCGAACGCGGACAGCTCCCCCTTACCTGCAGCCTTGCTTCGTTGATTGGTTTTTTACCCCCATGCCCCCTTTTTACCTAGCCCTAACCATGACAGTAGATCCCGCGAAAGAAGAGTAAGCTGCGATCTTCTCCCCTCTCCTCTACTTCGACCGCTGATGATATCTAGTCGTCTTTCTCCTCTTCTCTGACATAGCTCACACTCCCTTTCCTCTTCCTCCTCTTCTCTCGAGTTCCTCACGCCAGTAGTAAGAATTTTTTTATTTTATTTTATGCCAGTTGGATGCTTTGGAGTTGTCGTGTAGCTCTAGTTTCCTGGTTCATATTTGGAGTGGCATGGATGTGGTGTGGATGTGGCTGCCATGAACTAGAATATTGGGGTAATTACCATGCTTATGTATTAGAACAACAATGAGCTCAAAGTTACATAGTTTCTTGTAATTTTTGACAAAGTTGGAAGTTTATTTTGTTTCTTCTGTTGAGCTCTTGAATCAGTATATTGATGCTAAAGTATGAATGTGGCCGAAGTCCATGCTTTGTTTATATACTTGAGTAATGCTTCATCCTTCAAGGAAAACTCATTAGTTTAAGGTTTTGTTTAGGTTGGTTCGGGGGTAGTTGGTGTTGGTGTGGTGGGTGACCTGTCATTTGGGATGTATTGGAATGTTATGAGATTGTACATATATAGTTTCTAGTAGAATAATAGGAATGTCATGGATTTAACAANGGTGGGTGACTTGTCATTTTGGGTTGTATTGGAATGTTATGAGATTGTACATATATAGTTTCTAGTAGAATAATAGGAATGTCATGGATTTAACAATACTTATTTGTCTGTTTTCTTTACCCAGTCATCAAAGTTCTTCAGCCATTTGAGAAGCTTTCTATCTCTGCATCTGAATTCGATGCATTCCTACTGTTTTTGGTTTGATTATTTCAAGCATAATTTAATATCTACATAAAAAAAAGAATGGGAGATTCCCATTATTAAGATGTTTGGACTTATAACGGTGTAGTAATATTTTTAGTTTTGCAGACAGACTTCAGAGAAAAGATGAACTCATGTATGTTTTTTGTGGAGCTTGAGTTGGTAGAACTGGTTGGCTATTTTCTAAAATGTTTGCTGAAATTTGTTGTGTTTGTGATTGACATCTAAGTGGAATTCTTTTAAGATTGATGCTCGATGAAGTTNGACTCGATGCATTCCTACTATTTTTGGTTTGATTATTTCAAATATAATTTAATATCTACATAAAAAAAAAGAAGGGGAGATTCCCATTATTAAGATGTTTGGACTTATAACGGTGTGGTAATATTTTTAGTTTTGCAGGCAGACTTCAGAGAAAAGATGAACTCATGTATGCTTTTTTTAGAGCTTGAGTTGGTAGAACTGGTTGGCTATTTTCTAAAATATTTGCTGAAATTTGTTGTGTTTGTGATTGACATCTAAGTGGAATTCTTTTAAGATTGATGCTCGATGAAGTTTTGGATAACATAACATATCTTTTTTCGATGATAAACTTATCTAGGTCGAGGTATTTGATGTACTTTTTAGTAATTGGTGGATGACACCTATTAATTTGCCTTCTCTGAGTTGACACTNATGAATAACATAACATATTTTTTTTCGATGATAAACTTATCTAGGTCAAGGTATTTGATGTACTTTTTAGTAATTGGTGGATGACACCTATTAATTTGCCTTCTCTGAGTTGACACTATCATTTTTGTTTTTTTTGTTGGTGAGAAATAGCTTATATTAGGTAGTCTCTGGTTTTCTTTTTTTATTCGAAAATTTACCTACATAGCACCCAATTCTTATGCATTTACCTATCTCATAAACTCTAATTTTGACAGAAGCANGTTGGTGAGAAATAGCTTATATTAGGTAGTCTCTGGTTTTCTTTTTTTATTTGAAAATTTACCTACATAGCACCCAATTCTTATGCATTTACCTATCTCATAAACTCTAATTTTGACAGAAGCAGCACCCTACCTTTAGATGAAAATGTGGAGTTCATCATTGGAGAGCGGTGAGAAAGGTAAGTTGGGTGCTTGGTTTGTAAAAATGAGAGCTTGGGGTGAAATATCTAAATGCATAAGAATTGGGTGTTGTGTATGTAAATTCTCTTTTTTTATTTATGAGGTTGAGTATTGGTGTGGTTTTTAGTTTAGCCTATTTCTCCAATATTAATTTTTTTAGAAGGCCACAAGTTGCTTAAATTGGGACAAAATTACATAATTTCAAACTTTAAAGACATCATTATTGATGGTGATGACTATAAATATGGGTAGTAATTAAATCTGGGACGTTGCTAAAGCTTAAGTAAACAACTCAAAAATGTTTTCAAATTGTTCACTCCATTGCAAGACACTTTTACTTTTTTTTTATTAAAAAGGGCGATTCGATGTGCCACTTTGTTTACAAAGTTTTCACGAACCTGCAATAATATCCTAGTAGCATGAGGAGTCAATGTAGTTTTTTTTAGTCTTTGTATTGGTCACTTCTGCACGATAACAAATTTCTCTTGATTTTGACTGACATTGCCCGCATCCAATATATGCTCTTAGTATTCAATGTGTGGTTGGACAATCAAACATTAGGATTATNTCTAAATGCATAAGAATTGGGTGTTGTGTATGTAAATTTTCTTTTTTTATTTATGAGGTTGAGTATTGGTGTGGTTTTTAGTTTAGCCTACTTCTCCCATATTAATTTTTTTAGAAGGCCACAAGTTGCTTAAATTGGGACAAAATTACATAATTTCAAACTTTAAAGACATCATTATTGATGGTGATGACTATAAATATGGGTAATAATTAAATCTGGGACGTTGCTGAAGCTTAAGTAAACAACTCAAAAATATTTTCAAACTGTTCACTCAATTGCAAGACACTTTTACTTTTTTTTATTAAAAAGGGCGATTCGAGGTGCTACTTTGTTTATAAAGTTTTCACGAACCTGCAATAATATCCTAGTAGCATGAGGAGTCAATATTGTTTTTTTAGTCTTTCTATTGGTCACTCTTGCACGATAACAAATTTCTCTTGATTTCGACTGACATTGCCCGCATCCAATATATGCTCTTAGTATTCAATGTGCGGCTGGACAATCAAACATTAGGATTATTTGTGGTGAAATTTGTTATTAGAGGAAATGAAGAACCCATTGCAAATACGATGTCTCAAAAGATTTTAAAATGTTTTTGGTGCATTTGTTGACTCAAACTGCATGACAACAAATTCTTGGTACCCCTCCTGTGCTTTCATTCATATGTTTGCATCTGCTATACAAACTTTGTGGTAGTCTGTCAGCAAGATCAATTTTGAGATAATGATGTTGTTGTGATGTTCATCATCAATTGCGACAACGTAATAATTTGTAATATTGTTTGATTTCAAATCCTACCGATGACACAGATTTGCCATATATCAATTGAGGAAGATTAGTTAGTGCTAAGATGAAGCTTTCAATTTTTAGTTTACACATTCCATGTACAGTTCCATGATTTTTTCTTTGCTAATTACATTTTATAGAGAGTGAAGTGTGACTGGTGGTTACATTGCTGAGCAGTTGTAGCCACTGTACTCTGAATGCAATTGCATTGACTTGAATTGAAAGTTCATACCACTTGATATTCAGACATTTGTATTGGTTCAATATGGTATTACCATTGCTGACTAGTATTTGTCTTAGGTGGTGTGTGATTTTGGTTGGGTTTTTGGCTGTGGAATTTCTGTTGCCTGTCGCTTACGATGGTTGTGGTATTGGTTTTTCTTTGAGTTTTTTCTGTTTATTATTTGTGATATTGTTTTTATTGCTATGTTATATGCTTTATTTTATTGTTGTACAATAATGACTAATAAGACTAAAGAGATTGATTGGTACACTGACATTGTGGGAAAGAGAAACAAAAATAATATTTTGTGACCTTTGACTTAAAGAGATTGAACTGGGAAATCGGCATACGACCTATTTCAATAAGGAAGGGTGACAACATATTATCACAAATTTCAATGAAAGTACATGTAAGGTGCATGATAGGATGCAAAGGAAGAACAAGTGAGACCAACTCAAGAAGGATTGAAAAATTTGGAAAGATTTGAAACGAGGATCAACAGGCTTAGGGTGAGATCCAGTGAAGTGAACCATTGATGCTTCAGAGGAGTGGTGGACAGAAAGACTTGCTGTGAGCAATTTTTCATTGCGGCTAATTTGATTCATTTTATTTTTTAATACTAGCTAAAGTATTTAATTTGATTTTGCAGGTGGTGCCCGCAGCGAAAAAATACAAACTCTGTAGACTTTACCGCCAATTAGAAGAGTTGGATTGGATGTTTGGGGGTGTCGTCGCAACAGACAAATATGCATGCGCTCCAAGTGAGACATGGTTTTGTGTTAGCCATGAGATTGTGACCGCCATCCTATCAAGTGATTCAACCGATCTCCACAGCACGAAACTCTCCAAAATCTAGTTCACCTACCATTCTAAGCGTCCTTGTGTAGATGGTAGAAAAAATGGAGCTGTTTATTTTAGAAACCAGATATCACAACTGATACGTACCTCCAACGATGCCCCACATACAATTTAGACAACTTCCATTAAGCGGGTCGTGCAAATTTCGGATGAAGATAATAAAATTTCAGAGGATTTCGAACTATACCTTTTTGCAGTAGAGTTTCGTCAATATTCGGTCCACAGAGATTTCTTCACTACGATTGTCAAAGAAAAACTGGTGGCATATCTACGACTTTTTATGCTCGCAGAAAAATTTGAAAGAAAAATTTGAAGAAATTTTTTTCTTATTTGCTATTGACTGTGAGACAATTTTATTTCATTTGTTGTTGCTTTGGACACTTTTGTTTCATTATTGTATTTTTTTATGATATACTTCTTTGGGATGCTAGAAATGCTTTTGCATAATATTTATGAATGCTCAATATTCATAAGCCGTCATTTTTAATCTATTATAATTGCTTGGGTCATGCTTTCTTATTATTTATTAATTCCAATTTTGTTTCTAATCACTAGTACAATATGTCCCAACATGGATTTCGACCAAAAAAGACGGAGACGAAGAAATGCAACAATCGGTTTGATCGTTGAGTATTACAACACGTACATTGACGTCTCTCCATGCTTCACATCGTCTTATATCGGAGACAAATGTGTTGGGGAATTGCTTTTTGGGCTTCCAACCAGATTCAACATATTCCATAGGAGGCAGGAGATATTTATTGATCTTATAGCAGAACTTAGTGGATTTTATGGTCTTCGTGGGTTATCGATGACGACTTAACGTGAGTGTTGGCGATGACTCTCTATGTATTATCACAAAATGAGTCAATACGTGATGCAATGAACGAATCCAACACTCATCAGAGACGATTAACAGATACTTCTCTGTGGGTCTGAATGTACTTGTGAGTCTATCTACACAAGTCATAAAACCAACCGATCCAACGTTCGCACAAACTTTTACCAAGATTTAACGCGATGCACGTTACATACCGTTCTTTAAGGTAATATTTGCAATTTCTAGTTTTCAATTTTAAATATGAATACCAGACATTAATAGCTGAAAGGTATCTGTGTAGGATTGCATTGGAGCAATAGATAAAACCCACGTTGATGCGAGAGTTACAAATAATAAAAAGATTGCATTTATTGGATATTGTGGAGCCCATACGCAAAATGTCATGGTTGTGTGCGACTTTAACATGTGCTTTACTTTTGTCATGCCCAATTAGGAGGGTAGTGAGCACGACAACAGAATTTTCAAAGGTGCTACATGGAATTCTTACTGCAACTTCTCACAACCTCACGGTATGTTGCAGCCTCAAATCTTTTGGTCATTCACTTTGAACATCGTACTGAACCAACAATACATTCGAGACAAATATTATTTGGTAAATGCTGGTTATCTATTGCAGTGAGTATTGGAAACCCTTTTCTAATACGAGATATTATTACCTGATTTCATGCGAGCCAACAATGTTACACGTGGCAGAAAAGAGGTGTGTAACAAAAGACATTCCTCTTTACGGGGTGTCATCGAGAGGGTTTTCTGTGTTTAGAAGAAGAAATGGGTGATACTACGCGATATGTCATCTTACCCATTTCCAAAATAGGTTCAGATTGNGAGGTCATTTGTGACCAAACACAACAATCAATTTGAGTTTAGTCCAAAGCTAGCTCAATTTTGACCCAAATTAACCCCATATGCCTAATTTGGGTCTAAATCCAAATTTCTTTAAAATCCATTAAATTCACTACCAAATCAACTTCAAAACAATTTTCATCCTTCATGAAAGTTGTTCATCATGATGTTTTACACCAAACACAACAATCATTTGGACTTAGTACATGGCTAGCCCAAGTTTGACCCAAACTTAGCCCAACATGCTTAAAATGGGTCAAAAATCACTATGGCTAGCCCAAGTTTGACCCAAACTTAGCCCAACATGCTTAAAATGGGTCAAAAATCAAACAAGGCTAGCCCAAGTTTGACCCAAACTTAGCCCAACATGCTTAAAATGGGTCCAAAACCAAAAGCTAGCCCAAGTTTGACCCAAACTTAGCCCAATATGCTTAAAATGGGTCAAAAACCAAATCTAGCTCAAGTTTGACCCAAACTTAGCCCAATATGCTTAAAATGGGTCAAAAATCAAAAATCTTCAAATTGATTAACCAATTGACCTCAAAATGACTTTCACCCTTCGTGAAAGTTATTCCTCATACAAATTGATTAACCAATTGACCTCAAAATGACTTTCACCCTTCATGAAAGTTGTTCCTCATGCTCCTACACCAAATTCCATATTTAATTGGACCAATTGGCATGCCTAACCTAGCCCAAACACAAGATCTACACCAAATGCCATATTTAATTGGGCTAATTGACATGCCTAACCTAGCCCAAACACAATTACACAAAATGCCATATTTAATTGCGCCAATTGTCATGTCTAACCTAGTCCAAACACAAGATTTGGCCATATGCACCTTCTTGGACTTATGGCCAACCAAATCAATTAAGCTTGGTATGGTCAAATCAGCCTTACCATAACTCATCCTAGACTCTAGGGTTGAGTTTAAAGCCAGCCACCAACCCATGGACCTTACCATAACTCATCCTAGACTCTAGGGTTGAGTTTAAAGCCAGCCATCAACCCATGGTTAAAGCTTACCTTAGACCTTAGGGTTGAGTTTAAAGCCAGCCATCAACCCATGGTTAGGCTTGATATTTTCATCTTAGACTCTAGGGTTGAGTTTAAAGCCAGCCATACACCCATGGTTAAGCTTCATATTTATCCCATGGGTAAATTGTTTTTTTAAAAATTTATTAAAGGGATAAGGAGAGGGTTAAATCAAAGTACTTGTCATACCACATGTCCATACCCTATGGTGCCATTTTTACTGCTCATTATAAGCTTTAACCATTATACAACCCTTGGTTAGCCACTTTAACCCAAGCTAAAACCCAAAACCGTGAGCCCCCACATGGTTAATACCCAAATGCATGCCAAGAAGCCACCTCAACCCAAATTGAGCTGAGAGCTCCTCTGCTTAACACCTAAGCAGTGGGGCTAACCCCTCAATTGGTCAGCCAAGCCTCCCCTTGGCCAAATTCTATAAAATGCCCCCCCCCCATACGGCCATGAATAGTGTGTGGTAAAAAAATTTTCACCAAGGCCTCGTAAAAAAATTTTCACCAAGGCCTCCCAAACTCCTCAGAGAGCTTCTCTAAGAGCCACTTAGTACATTGCAATCCATTTCCCTCCCCCAATTCCACCACAAAAATCCAATTTTGGGTTTGAATTCCTGCCCCAAAACCAGGACAAATTCCAATCCTAACCTACACAGCACCGAACTTCAATTAAATTGGCTCTACACCTTCATAATAGTGAATGAAGCCAAACCCCCATCAATTCCCCCTCTGAAATAACCTCTACCATAGCTCTCAACCAACACCCAAGTGGTCGAAATCATACATAGTCCTTACACCAGAGCCAGAGGCTTCATCTCTAAGCTCTTTGGGACCCAATGAAGGTGTGAAGAATCTCTGATTGAGGCTAAACCTCTCGGAGCAAAAGTATAACCTCATTCACTCTCTCGAGCGTTCGCGAGCTCTCCATTTATAATGGATTGATTGCATAGTATATTTACCATATAGATGTGTTCGTCTCTTAAATAAGAACAATTTAAAAAAAATAATCATCAAAATCCATTAAGAAATGAGAAAGATATTAAGGTTTTAAAAGGGGACGGTGTTTCGGTTAAGACTATCTGGGAGGATGAACGGATGTCGTCCATTCTCGCGTGTATTAAATGGACGGCGGAGATCATGTCTGATGATCCTATGGAACGAAACGGCGGGACGCGTGGCAGCTGACTCAGAAGGCAGCATCAAATAGGAGCGCGCCACGTGGCTTTTCGACGGATCCGATGATCCAGGCAGCCCGCGGTTTGAATAAATAAATAGGATATTTAATAAATTCAGAAAATAGCTCCTAAACTT
>JXCR01148931.1:144440-155425 GCA_002079205.1 Phalaenopsis hybrid cultivar
GCCAGCATAATATAAACCCTATTTAATTCCTTATATTAAATAGGGGAACTTGTCAGCCAATACNGAGGTAAAGTACTCTTTCATCTAAACTATGAAAATTAGGTCAGTTTGACTTCATCTTTTTCAAAACTAAAATTTTTTAAAACATCCTTCCGAAGCGGGCAACGAGATTTCAATGTCGATGACCGACAGCTTCTTAAGGGCAAACCCCACACCAAAAATAGTGCCGACAGCTTCTGGCGACTCCGCTGGGGACTAGCTTATGGGCAAACCCCACACCAAAAATAGTGCCGACAGCTTCTGGCGACTCCGCTGGGGATAGCTTCCCTATCCATTTAAATCAAGAAAATATCTTTATACATCGGTAATGTATTCATGTCTCTCATGAATTCCATTTAAATCAAGAAAAAAAATATCTTCATGCATCGGTAATGTATTCATGTCCCTCATGAATTCTATTTAAATCAAAGAAAAAATATTTTCATATATCGGTAATGCATTCATGTCCCTCATGAATCAAGATTACCTTTCCTCCACACCAAAAATAGTGCCGACAGCTTCTGGCGACTCCGCTGGGGAATAGCTTCTCTCTCCAGTCAAGAAAAATATATCTTCATACATCGGTAATGCATTTATGTCCCTCATGAATCAAGGTTACCTTTTTTTTCCGTTGGCATACTTTACCCATTTCTGTCTTGGGAAAGTATGGTCAACTCTTTTGACCTTCAGGAATTGACATATTTTACCCATTTCTATCTTGGGAAAGTATGGTCAATTCTTTTGACCTTCAGGATAATCTGTTAAACCATCTTTGGACAGAGTGATTCAGAAGGCCAATAAGGACATTCTGATTTTTATATGGGGTCGGACCCCCAATAGGTGTGTAGGTGGACTAGTTCCACCTGGGCGTTGTGTAAAGTGGGTCCCGCACTGGGTCTTAAAACATTTTAANTTCATACATATTACAGAAGAAAGAAGAGAAGTAACATCCGCCATTAAAGAAGACCAACCGAGAAAAGAATCTACATCCACAATCATACCTGAAAAAGATCTCAAACAAATAGTCGAACAAGTTCGTGATGCTTTAGTACAATCTAAAGGAGGTGCATTGATTCTAAAGGGTAGACCCTACCCAGAGGAATTTGACATTGTACCATTTTCTAAGGGTTTTACACCTCCGAACTTCAAAATATTTGATGGGACCGGAAATCCCAGATAGCATTTAGCACATTTCAGAGCTAACTGTGGTGTCACAAGAAGTAACGAAGCCTTGCTTTGCCAGCAGTTTGTCACCAGTTTAGCCGGAGTCGCCTTTGATTGGTATGCCGATTTACCCAACGACTCAGTCAAAACATTTATAGAATTGGAACAGTTATTTATAAAGAGGTTCNGGGTTTAAAAATAGAATTTTCAACAAAATAATTCTAGAAAATCAAATAAAAATCAGAAAAATATAAAATAAATTTCTTTGGGTTCTCTGACCTCAGAGAGATTTATGAAATAAAAATCAGAAAAATGTAAAATAAATTTCTCTGAGTTCTCTGACCTCAGAGAGATTTCAAAATAACTCTAGAAAAATAAATAAAAATTAGAAAAATATAAAATAAATTTCTCTGGGTTCTTTGACCTCAGAGAGATTTTTAAAAATATAAAATATATTTTTAGTTAAATAAAATGTTTTATTTTTATTAATGTCCCCAAAATTTCAATTAATTTTAATAAATCACAGAAAATTCAAAAAATTATGACATTTTGGCCAAAGTACTTTCTAGTCTAGGGCTAGCTCACATAAAAATTTCAAATGATTAGGAATTGTCTTGATCATCTTTTGAAATTTTCTTTGAAGATGCATATTTTTGCATAAAAATAATTATATGAATTAAATTAAATTGTGAAAATTCACATTTTCTCCTCTGATATCTTGATTGACCTATCAGTAGGGTTACATAAAATTTTAAAAGTCATTTGACTTAAATTTGACAAATTATGAAAGTTTGGACCCTTAGGGGCAAAATTGTAATTTTGAATATTTTGGCCTTAATGAATATTTAGGCTTAATTAAAATGGGAAATGGGTAATTTCTGATATTAATTAACTCGTTTGATGATTTGCAATCAAAAGGGGGCTTAATTGGTAGAAACCCACTTCAATTTGCTAAATCATAAGATAATTCCAATAATTATAAACTTTTGGAAACTTCATTATCATAAAATGACTTTTGAATTTAGGGGGATAACTTTGGAAATCAATGATTTCACANCTCACCATAACACCAACAAAGACAGTTGTCCCCGCTACTAAGGGAAAAGAAATCGTGATAATAGAGAATCCGACTGAAGACTTAGATGCCTTACCTTCAACTTTCAAAATCGGATCAAGTTCGAAGACTATACCATTAACTCGGTCTCAGAGAAGAAACCGCAATAGGAAAGCCCGAAAAGCAACTAAAATTCAAATCCTTGAGAAAATACCTATTGAAGAGAAACCTCATCAGAAGGAAGAAGAATTACCAGAAATCTATCCACTGCTGAGAAGAGGCAATTTCTATCCTCTTATGAATACCGATGGATATGAAACTGTGCAAAAGATTGCTGCTACTCTACTAATCTCTCGTAAACAGAGTAGGAAAAGGAAGAAATTCCATCTCATTTCTCAAGTCAGTACAATTTTTCAACAATTGGCTGTAAAAGAAGGTTGTTCAGTCTATAAGTTACTCAAACGAATGGGATACATAATATCCCCTCAAATGAAAGAAGAGATTCTGAGGGATAATGAATTCAAACAAATTACATCTGCTCATATTTCTGTTTGGTCCCGTTTGGGAAATATATTTGATACTACAGGACATGGACCCATAAAATCAAGATTGGGTCCAAGAATTTTGCAAAANATCTCTCAAGTTAGTACAGTTTTTCAACAATTAGATGTCAAATAAGGTTGTTCAGTCCATGAGTTACTCAGACGAATGGGAAACAATATCCCCTCAAATGAAAGAAGAGATTTTGAGGGATATTAAATCCAAACAAAATACATCTACTCATGTTNGATATCCCCTCGGATGAGAGAAGAAGTTTTGAGAGATGTTAAGTCTAAGCAAAATACATCTACTCATACTTCTGTTTGGTCCCGTTTGGGAAATAGATTTGATACCACAAAACATCGAATTTAAACAAAGTACAATCTGCAATTACTTCTGTTTGGTCCCGTTTGGGAAATAGATTTGATACCACAAAACATCGACCCATAAAATCTAGATTGGGTCCAAGAACTCCGCAGAGATATTTATCTAATACTGTATATGGTATACACAAAGAGGAACATACTNACTGAGAAAAGGCAAATATTATCCTCTTATAAATACAAATGGACATGAAAAATGTCCAAAACATAGCTGTTACTCTGCCAATCTTTCATAAACAGAGTAGGGGAAAGAAGAAATTCCATCCCGTCTCTCAAGTTAGTATAGTTTTTTAACAATTAGCTGTCAAAGAAGGTTGTTCAGTCCGTGAGTTACTCAGACGAATGGGACATGCAATATCCCCTTGATTGAAAGAAGAGATTCGGAGGGATATTAAATCCAAACAAAATACATCTGCTCGTGTTTTTTTTTGGTCCCGTTTGGGAAATAGATTTGATACTACAGAACATCGACCCATAAAATCAAGATTGGGTCCAAGNTAATGCATCTACTCATACTTCTGTTTGGTCCCGTTTGGGAAATAGATTTGATACCACAAAACAATCGAATTTAAACAAAGTACAATCTGCTTATACTTCTGTTTGGTCCCGTTTTGGGAAATAGATTTGATACGACAAAACATCGACCCATAAAATCAAGATTGGGTCCAAGAACTCCGCAGAGATATTTATCTAATACTGTATANATCAAGAACAAAGTAGGGAAAGGAAGGAAATTCATCCTGTTTCTCAAGTTAGTACAGTTTTTCAACAATTAGCTCCTAGGGAAAGGAATGAAATTCATCCTGTTTCTCAAGTTAGTACAATTTTTCAACAATTAGCTGCCAAAGAAGGTTGTTCAGTCCATGAGTTATTTAGACGAATGGGACGTGCAATATCCCCTCAGTGAAAGAAGAGATTCTGAGGGATATTAAATCCAAACAAAATACATCTGCTCGTGTTTCTTTTTGGTCCCGTTNCCTTATCAAAAGGAAGAGGAATTACCAGAAATTTATCCGATGTTGGGAAGAGGTAAATTTTATCCTCTTATGAATACCGAGGGACATGAAAATGTCCAAAAGATCGTTGCTACTCTGCCAATCTCTCAAGAGCAGAGTAGGGAAGAAAAGAAATTTCATCGCATTTCTCAAGTTAGTACAATTTTTCAGCAATTGGCTGCTAAAGAAAATTATTCAGTCCATGAGTTACTCAGACGAATGGGAAATGTAATATCCCCTCGAATGAGAGAAGAAGCCTTGAGAGATGTTAGATCTAAACAAAGTACATCTGCTCATACTTCTGTTTGGTCCCGTTTGGGAAACAGATTTGATACCACGAAACATCGACCCATAAAATCAAGATTGGGTCCAAGAACTCCGCAGAGGATCGAATACTGTATATGGTATACACAAAGAGGAACATATTTCTTCTCAACATTTTGATAATTAGCTAGGACACCTTATCCTGAATCATCATTGTTGAAGAAGAAGATGTGGATACCCAAGGTTGTTATTAGGACACTTTGTCCTGAATCATCATTGTTGAAGAAGAAGATGTGGATACCCAAGGTTGTATGTCACCTTGTCCTGAATCATCATTATTAAGGAAGAAGATGTGGATACCCAAAGTTGTATCACCGGACCTTGTCCTGAATCATCATTATTAAGGAAGAAGATGTGGATACCCAAAGTTGTATCACCGACTGATAAACCGATCAAGAAATAAAATTAGAATCTGAAGTATCTGATATTATTATAATTATTGCCAAACCTGATCAAGGAATCAAATTAGAATCTGAAGTATCTGATATTATTACAATTATTCCTATTGAAATGGAGAAGGAAACCCCACAAGGTTCTCCAAGAGCAAGTGATATATCACGAATTGANGTTGTTGTTAAAGTTGCTGCTCCAGAAGTACAAGAGCCAGCTGCCGAATTCAACTTGAACTCCCTTGATGACTTTCCTATTCATAAGAAAATCAAAACCTCTGCTACTGTTGCCATAACACCAACAAAGACAGTTGTCCCCACTACTAAGGGAAAAGAAATTGTGATAATAGAGAATCCTATTAAAGGGTTAGTTGCCTTACCTTCAACTTTCGAAATCGGATCAAGTTCGAAGACTATACCGTTGACTCCGTTTCAGAGAAGAAACCATAACAGGAAAGCCCGAAAAGCAACTAAAATTCAAATCCCTGAGAAAATACCTACTCAGAAGGAAGAAGAATTATCAGAAATCTATCCACTACTGAGAAGAGGCAAATTATATCCTCTTATGAATACCGATGGACACGAAAATGTCCAAAACATAGCTGCTACTCTGCCAATCTCTCGTAAACAGAGTAGGGGAAGGAAGAAATTCCATCCCATTTCTCAAGTCAGTACAGTTTTCCAACAATTGGCTGTCAAAGAAGGTTGTTCAGTCCATGAGTTACTCAGACGAATGGGACACACAATATCTCCTCAAATGAAAGAAGAGATTCTGAGGGATATTAAATCCAAACAAAATACATTTGCTCATGTTTTTGTTTGGTCCCGTTTAGGAAATAAATTTAATACTACAAGATATCGACCCATAAAATCAAGATTGGGTCCAAGAATTTTGTAAAGATATTTATCTAACACTGTATATGGTATACACAAAGAGGAGCATACTTCTTCTCAACATTCTGCTATGACACCTTGTCCTGATTCATCACTGTTGGAGAAGAAGATGTGGATGCCCAAAGTTGTATCACCGATACAGTCTGATAAACCTGATCAAGGAATAAAATTAGAATCTGAAGTATCTGATATTATTAAAATTATTGCTACTAAAATGATAAAGGAAACCCCACAAGGTTCTCTAAGAGCAAGTGATATATCACGAATTGAAGAGAAAGTCGAAAAACTTTGANTGTCTCCTTGCGGGGATGGTTTTACTTTTCTGGATCCCGTACTGGGTCCTGAAATATTTCAATTTTGCAAATTGAACTAATACTTCATAAATTTTGAAAATTTTGAATTTTTTAACTAGTCCTTCGACTTCCGTGTTGTCAGCTTTAGTCTTTGTACTAAAACTACAACACTTTGGCCATATAACTAACCACAACCTTTCTTTTGTAAAGATTGCTGCAATGACCAACCAACGCTAACATTCACCTGCAACCTGCCAACAAGCCGCGAGGCCCGCAATATTGCTACTACCATCAAGTTTGGAATGGGGTTTGGAGATCTCGAGGTCATCCTCGGGAAGACTCCTTTTGTTGTTGTGAAAGTTGCTGCTCCAGAAGTACAAGAACCTGCTGCTGAATTCAACCTGAACTCTTTGATGACTTTCCAATTCACAAGAAAACTAAGACCTCTGTTACTAATACAATAACACCAACAAGGATTGTTGTTCGCCACTAAGAGAAAAGAAATAAATTACTGATACAATAACACCAACAAAGACAGTTGTCCTTACCACTAAGGGAAAAGAAATCATGCTGTTACTGATGTAATAACACCAACAAAGACAGTTGTCCCTAGCACTAAGGGAAAAGAAATCATGATAATACAAGATCCGACTAAAGGATTAACTGTTGTACCTTCAACTTTTGAAATCGGATCAAGTTCAAATACAATACCATTGACCCAATCTCAGAAGAGAAACCGCAATAGGAAAGGCCGAAAAGCGGCTAAAAAGCAGATCTCTGAGAAAATTCCTACTGAAGAAAAATTTTATGAAAAGGGGAAGAATTATCGGAAATCTATCCGATGTTGAGAAGAGGTAAATTCTATCCTCTTATAAATATCGAGGGACATGAAAATGTCCCAAAGATTGCTGCTACTCTGCCAACCTCTCAAGAACAGAGTAGGGAAAGAAANCGAAAGCGGCTAAAAAACAGATCTCTGAGAAAATTCCTACTGAAGAAAAATTTTATGAAAAGGAGGAAGAATTATCAGAAATCTATCCAATGTTGAGAAGAGGTAAATTCTATCCTCTTATGAATACCGAGGGACATGAAAATATCCAAAAAATTGCTGCTACTCTGCCAATTTCTCAAGAACAGAGTAGAAGAAAGGAAAGATATTCCTCCTGTTTCTCAAGTCAGTACAATTTTTCAACAAATAGCTGCTAAAGAAAATTGTTCAGTTTATGAGTTACTCAGACGAATGGGAAATGTAATATCCCCTACGGATGAGATAAGAAGTTTTGAGAGATGTTAAGTCTAAACAAAATACATCTACTCATACTTCAGTTTGGTCCCGTTTGGGAAATAGACTTGATACCATAAAACATCGACCCATATAATCAAGATTGGGTCCAAGAATCCCGCAAAGATATTTATCTAACACTGTATATGGTATGCACAAAGAGGAACATACTTCTTCTCAACATAATTCTATTAGGACACCTTGTCCCGAATCATCATTGTTGAGAAAGAAGATGTGGATACCCAAAGTTGTATCACCGATACAGTTAAGTAAACCTACTCAAGAAATAAAATTAGATTCTGAAGTATCTGATATTATTACAATTATTGCCAATGAAATAGAGAAAGAAACCCCACAGGGTTCTCCAAAAGCAAGTGATATATCGCACATTGAAGATAAAGTTGAAAAATTCGAGATGAGATTTATGAGTTAGCTCGGGAACATGGAGTTTCAGTAAGTGAAGAAGATGAATTTTGATTACAATGATTATCTTGAAGAAGACTTCATAGATATCCATGTTGTTGAAACAAGAGCTTCTGCATCCTGAATACAGTGACTATCTTGAAGAAGACTTCATGGATATCCATGTTGTTGAAACAAGAGCTTCTCATGTTGTTGAAACAAGAGCTTCTACATCCTCACGAGATGAAAATGTCGGGTTGGAGAAATGCAAAGAGCCCTTCTCCAGAAAGATGAACTTGTCAGTTCATTGGAGAAAAAGATAGAAGAGATGACCACTGCTATGACTGCTACGGCTGTAATCCAAGGGCAGTCACAAATACCGCAGACAACATCACCAGATGTCAATCAACCAGAAGCCATACANGTTGATTTGTCATTTCTAAAACTGAAACTCTTCTACAACGAGGAGCTTGGAGCTTACATGGTAGGCAACTCGGCCATCTTCAACAGCAAGAGGATCTATAACAGCACATCCTTCCTTAACTTTAAAACAACAAAGCCATAGTAATTCGAGGTTGTTTGTCTAGTGCAACATAAATCCTCAAACATATTTTTAGGCCTTTGTACAACCATATTGTATAATATAAGCCCTAAACTCGTATTAGGACTCTGAGGTTGTCATTTGTCATGACCTAAATCCTCACATCTTCAAGGTTATTTGTGTTGATTGCTTTATATAAATCCTAATAAATAAAAAAAATTGCAGGATGAAACATCTAAATTATTTCTCCTATATTGAAGCAAAATAAGAGGATAGCTTGGGAAGTCACCAAAGTTCTCCTTTGAATCCGTGACATTCTCTAGTGTTTCCTCCTTTGGACTCCAAAACAAAATGTTCCAGATTTGAACCAATCCCCGTTCACACTTCTTAGTCCGATACCTTTGAAATGTCCTTACCATTTGAACTACTTGAAGGTAATTTTTCTTGACTTTTATTGAGAGTATTCATAGGTAACTTCAGTTATCTATGATGTAATTAANGGATATCTTTGAGATGTCTTTACCATTTGAATTCCTTAAGGATAATTTTTCCTTGATTTTTATCGAGAGTATTCTTAGGTAACTTCAGTTATCTAAGATGTAATTAACTATAGGGGCTTACCCTTATAGGAAGCTNTCAGGGGAACTTGTCGGCCAATAAATTTGTTTCGCAGACCAAACAGATGTCATAATTTTCTTTATTTTATTTGATCGAGCCTCACCCTTAACTCTTGTGTTCATCCTTTAGGATAGATACAGGATTTTAGGTAAAGCGCTCTTTTATCTAAACCATGAAAATTATGGGGTCAGTTTGACTTCATCTTTTTCAAAACTAAAATTAAAAATAAACATCCTTTAGAAGCAGGCAATGGGATTTAAATTCTGATGACCGACAGCTTCTTACGGGCAAACCCCACACCAAAAATAATGCCGACAACTTCTGGCGACTCCGCTGGGGATGAGTTTCTCTCTCTATTTAAGTCAATAAAAATACATCTTCATACATCGGTAATGCATTTATGTCCCTCATGAATCAAGATTACATTTCTTCTGTTGTCATTCTTTACCTATTTTTGTCTTGGGAAAGTACGGTCAACTCTTTTGACCTTCAAGATCATCTGTTCAACTATCTTTGGACAGAGTGATTCGGAAGGCCATTAAGGACACTCTGATCTTTATATGGGATCGGACCCCCAATAAGTGTGTAAGTGGACTAGTTCCACCTGGGCGTTCTGTAAAGTGGGTCCCGCACTGGGTCCTAAAACATTTTAATTTTGCAAATTAGACCAAATTGCGTCATACTACGCAAATTTTGTAAATTTTAATCAAAATCTTTTTTAAAATTTTGAAATTTTCATTAACCTGGTCTTTAGACTTTCCCTTTATTAGCTTTAGTGTCTGCTCTAAAACTACAACACTTTGGCCATATAACTAACCCAAGCACTTTCTTTTGCAAAGTTGCTGCAATGACCTACCCGACGCTAACATTCACTTGCAACCTGCCAACAAGCCGCAAGGCCCGCAACGTTGCTACTACCATCAAGTTTGGAACAGAATTTGAAGATCTCGAGGTCACCCTCGGGAAGGCTTCTTTTATTGTTGTGAAAGTTGCTGCTCCAGAAGTATAAGAGCCAGCTGCTGAATTCAACTTGAACTCCCTTGAAGGCTTTCCTGTTCACAAGAAAATCAAGATCTCTGCTATTGTCTCCATAACACCAACAAAGATAGTTGTCCCCGCTACTAAGGGAAAAAAATCATGGTAATAGAGAATCGGACTGAAGAGTTAGATGCCTTACCTTCAACTTTCAAAATCGGATCAAGTTCGAAGACTATACCGTTGACCTGGTCTCAGAGAGGAAACCGCAATAGGAAAGCCCGAAATGCAACTAAAATTCAGATCCCTGAGAAAATACCTACTAAAGAGAAACCCAACAGACAACATCTAGCACATTTCAGAGCTAACAGTGGTATCACAAGAAGTAATGAAGCCTTCCTTTGCCAACAGTTTTTCAACAGTTTAGCAGGAGTTGCCTTTGACTGGTATGTCGATTTGCCCAACGATTCGGTCAAAACATTTACAGAGTTGGAACAGTTATTTATAAAAAGATTCACCAGCGCGGAACGTCATGTTTCTATTGGAGAACTCATGATGGAAAAACAAAAATCTAGAGAAACTCTGGTAAACGTCATGTTTCCATTGGAGAACTTATGATGGAAAAACAAAAATCTGGGGAAACTCTGGTAAATTATATTTTGAGGTGGAGAAACCTCAGCATGAAATGTGAACCACAACTACAGGAGCATCATGCAATTGAGATTCTACTCAGAAGCTTGCATGAACAAGTAGCTTTCATGCTCAAGGGACTCACCATCAAAACCTTCGAGAAGCTACTAAAGAAAGCTAGTAGTCTNAAATGAAGCCTTGCTTTGCCAACAGTTCGTCACCAGTTTAGCAGGAGTTGCCTTTGACTGGTAAGATTCGCCCAATGATTCGGTCAAAATATTTATAGAATTAGAACAGTTATTTATGAAAAGATTCACTGGCGCGGAGCGTCATGTTTCTATTGGAGAACTTATGATGGAAAAACAAAAATCTAGAGAAACTCTGGTAGATTACATTTTGTGGTGGAGAAAACTTAGCATGAAATGTGAACCACAACTACAGGAACATCATGCAATTGAGATT
>JXCR01148931.1:163859-178176 GCA_002079205.1 Phalaenopsis hybrid cultivar
AAGCTTAGGCATTACATGCTTTCTCACAAGGTAACTTTGATTTCAAGAATTAATCTGTTGCAATATTTAATGACACGACCAACACTCTCCGGACGTCTAGCAAGATGGTCGATGATATTATTGCAATTCAACATAACTTTTATTCCTCTGCGTGCTATCAAGGGATAGATACCAACAGACTTTCTTGGTGCACACCCATTACCAGCTGGGTCCCCACTCAATGACGAGTTATCAGACGAACAAATTCTACAAACAGATTCCTCCAGTGCACAACATTGGGAGATGTACTTTGATGGTGCTTCTTCAGCCAGAAAAGACAAGGATTCAGGCACAATCATACCAGGAAAAGCAGGAGTTGGTCTGATTTTCATCACTCCAGGCAAGGGTATGCTGAGATTCTCATACCACCTGACAGAGCCTTGCACCAATAATGAAGCAGAATACGAAGCTTTGATTACAGGATTTGAGTTGGCAATCTTAATGGACATAAAAGATATTACCATTTACGGTGACTCCCAACTCATCATTCAACAGATCGCTGGACAATACAAAATTTTGAAGCCCAGACTCTCAGAATATTACCAGTACATGATGAAACTGCTGGAGCAGATTCCTAACGTGACTTTCTATCAGATTCCTCGGGTAGATAATGTGCATGCCGACGCTCTAGCAAAACTCGCTAAGGAATTGGCATGTCATCCGGAGGATTCCATAGAAATCTCAGTACAGGGCAGACAAGTTCTATCCAAGATTGATATGGAAACCCTACATAAACTAGGAAAAGAAGAAAACACAATAAATGCTATTGTAAATATCAACGAAGATTGGCGAAAGCCATTAATAGAATATTTGCATACTGGAAAGCTGCCAGAGGATAAGTCGAAGGCAAACCAGATTATAAAAAGAGCTTTGTCATATGCTCTCATAAATGGTGCTCTCTATAGAAAGACTGGCGAAAGCCATTAATAGAATATTTGCATACTGGAAAGCTGCCAGAGGATAAGTCCGTAAACTAGATTACAAAGAGAGCTTTATCATACACTCTCATAAATGGTGTTCTCTATAGGAGATCGTTCGATCAATGTGGCTACGGTGTTTAAGCAGAGCCAATGCACAGGATATTGTCAAAGAATACATGCCGGATTGTGTGGTGCTCACCAGTCGGGACCAAAGATGAAAATGAAAATCAAAAGACTCGGATATTATTGGCCAACAATGATGTCTGACTGCATGGATACAACAAAAAAATGTCATCAGTGCCAGATAAACGGAGTGGTCTTACACCAACCATCGAATGTGCTACACCCAACTATTGCCTCGTGGCCATTCGAGTGTTGGGGTACAGACATAGTAGGTCTGATAGATCCTCCATCCTCCAAAGGACATAGATTCATACTTGCAGCAACATACTACTTCTCTAAATGGGCAGAGGCAGTTCCACTACGAGAAGTTACATCTCAGCATTCTTCAAAGACCAAGTCGTTTACCGTTTTGGTGTACCGCGAAGAATTATCTCTGATAACGGAACAACTTTCAAGAGCACAAAAATCAACAACTTTGTCAGAAAACACGGGATAGATTGGAGATACTCTACAATTTATTATCCGAAAGCAAATGGGTTAGCTGAAGCCTTCAACAAAATGCTTATACAAATTTTGAAAAATATACTTAATGAAAATAAATGAGACTGGCACAATAAACTGCTAGAAGCTCTGTGGGCTTACCGAATGACGTTCAGAACTCCCACTCAATGTACACCTTATATGCTTGTATACGGGTCAGAGGCCGTAATACCATTAGAAATACAGACGCCATCTCTTAGAGTCGCCATTGCAAACCAACTTACAACCGGAGAAAATGCAAAACTCAGACTTGAAGAACTTAAAAGTCTCGAAGGAAAACATCTACAAGCACAACAACATCTGGAGCTATACCAAACAAAGATGATACGAGCTCATGATAAACTGGTCCGCCCAAGGACATTTAAAATTGGTGACCTGGTCCTTGTTCTCAAAAGACCTATTCTTGCATGTCGTAAGATAGGTGGAAAATTTGAGCCAACTTGGGAAGGACCATTTGTCATTGAGAAGGTCTACGCCGGAGGAGCTTACCAACTCATCATTTCTCAAGGAGAAAGGCTTATGCTTCCAATAAATGGACGATATCTAAAGGCCTACTACGCAACATGACGACGNAAAAGAAAATGCACTATACTACCTGAGTTGTCGTCTAATACCGAAGGAGATAAGGTATCCACCGATTGAGAAGAATTGTCTAGCTTTAATTTTTGTAGCCCAGAAGCTTAGGCATTGCATGCTTTCTCACAAGGTAACTCTGATTTCAAGAATTAATCCATTGCAATATTTAATGACACGACCAACACTCTCCGGACGTCTAGCAAGATGGTCAATGATATTATTGCAATTCGACATAACTTTTGTTCCTCTGGTATTATCAAAGGACAGATACTAGCAGACTTTCTTGCTGCACACCCATTACCAGCTGGGTCCTCACTCAATGACGAGTTACCAGATGAACAAATTCTACAAACAGATTTCTCTAATGCACAACACTGGGAGATGTACTTCGTTGGTGCTTCTTCAGCCAGAAAATACAAAGGCTCGGGCACAATCATACCAGGCAAAGCAGGAGTTGGTTTGATTTTCATCACTCCAAATAAGGGTATGTTGAGATTCTCATACCACCTGATAGAGCCTTGCACCAATAATGAAGCAGAATTAAGGGTATGCTGAGATTCTTGTACCACTTGACAGAGCCTTGCTACAATAATGAAGCAAAATACAAAGCTTTAATTACAGGATTAGAATTGGCAATCTTAATGGACATAAAAGATATTACCATCTACGGTGACTCTTNATTTCTTGCTGCACACCCATTACCAGCTGGGTCCTCACTCAATGACGAGTTACCGGACGAACAAATTCTACAGACAGATTCTTCCAGTGCACAATACTGGGAGATGTACTTCGACGGTGCTTCTTCAGCCAGAAAAGACAAACGCTCGGGCACAATCATACTAGGAAAAGCAGGAGTTGGATTGATTTTCATCACTCTAGACAAGGGTATGTTGAGATTCTTTTACCACCTGACAGAGCCTTGCACTAATAATGAAGCAGAATACGAAGCTTTAACTACAGGATTAAAGTTGGCAATCTTAATGGACATAAAAGATATTTCCATCTACGGTGATTCCCAACTTATCATTCAACAGATCGCTGGAGAATACAAAATTTTGAAGCCCAGACTATCAGAATATTACCAATACACGATGAAACTGCTGGAGCAGATTCCCAACGTGACNAATTCTACAAATAGATTTCTCCAGTACACAACACTGGGAGATGTACTTTGATGGTGCTTCTTCAGCCAGAAAAGGAGATGTACTTCGATGGTGCTTCTCAAATTCTACATATAGATTCCTCCAGTACGCAACACTGGGAGATGTACTTTGATGGTGCTTCTTCAGCCAGAAAGACTTAAAGTTCGGGTACAATCATACCAAGAAAAGCAGGCATTGGTTTGATCTTCATCACTCCAGATAAAGGTATGTTCGGGTACAACAGGAAAAGCCGGAGTTGGTTTGATTTTCATCACTCCAGATAAGGGTATGTTGAGATTCTCATGGAAAAGCAGGAGTTGGTTTGATTTTCATCACTCCAGACAAGGGTATGTTGATATTCTCGTACCATCTGACAGAGCCTTCCACCAATAATGAAGAAGAATATGAAGCTTTAATTACAGGATTAGAGTTGGCAATTTTAATGGACATAAAAGATATTACCATCTAATGAATCCCAACTCATCATTCAACAGATTGCTGGAACAATACATAAAAGATGTTGCTATCTACGGTGACTCCCAACTCATCATTCAACAGATTGCTGGAACAATACAAAATTTTGAAGCCCATATTGTCAGAATATTACCAGTACACGATGAAACTGTGGAGTAGATTCCCAATGTGACTTTCTATTAGATTCCCTGGTAGATAATGTGCATGCTGACGCTCTAGCAAAACTCGCTAAAGAATTGGCATGTCCCCCGGAGTATTCCATAGAAATCACAGTACAGGACAGACAAGTTCTATCCAAGATTGACATGAAAACCCTACGTAAACTCAGAAAAGAAAAAGACACAATAAATGCGATTGTAAATATCAACGAAGACTGGTGAAAGCCATTTATAAAATATTTGCATATTGGAAAGCTGCCGAAGGATAAGTCTGAGGCAAACCAGATTACAAAGAGAGCTTTGTCATACACTCTCATAAATGGTGTTCTATATAGCGTTCGATCAAATGTGGCTACGGTGTTTGAGCAGAGCCAAGGCACAGGATATTGTCAAAGAAAAACATGTCGAATTGTGTGGTGCTCACCAGTCGGGACCAAAGATGAAAATGAAAATCAAAAGACTTGGATATTATTGGCTAACAATGATGTCTGATTGCATGGATACAGCGAAAAAATTTCATCAGTGCTAGATACACGGAGTGGTCTTACACCAACCGCCGAATGTGCTACACCCAACTATTGCCTCGTGGCCATTCGACAGAGTGGTTTTACACCAACCACCGAATGTGCTACACCCAACTATTGCCTCGTGGCCATTCGAGGGGGTACAGACATAGTGGGTCCGATAGATCCTCCATCCTCCAAAGGTCATAGATTCATACTCGCAGCAACAGACGGACATAGTGGGTCTGATAGATCCTCCATCCTCTAAAAGACATAGACTAATACTTGCAGCGACAGACTACTTCTCTAAATGGGCAGAAGCAGTTCCACTACAAGAGGTTACAACTCAGCATGTCCTACAATTCTTCAAAGACCAAGTCGTTTACCGTTTTGGTGTACCGCAAAGAATTATCTCTGATAATGGGACAGCTTTCAAGAGCACAAAAATCAACAACATTGTCAGAAAACACGGGATAGACTGGAGATACTCCACAATTTATTATTTAAAGAAAATGGTTTAGCTGAAGCCTTCAACAAAACACTTGTAAAAATTTTGAAAAAAATACTCAATGAAAATAAACGAGACTGGCACAATAAACTGCTGAAGCTCTATGGGCCTACCGAACGACGTTCAGAACTCCCACTCAATGTACACCTTACATGCTCGTGTACGGTCAGAAGCTGTACTACCATTAAAAATACAGACTCCGTCTCTCAGAGTCGCCATTGCTAATCAACTTACTGCCGAACGACGTTCAGAACTCCCACTCAATGTACACCTTACATGCTCGTATACGGGTCGGAGGTATACTACCATTAGAAATACAGATGCCATCTCTCAAAATTGCCATTGCAAACCAACTTACAACTGAAGAAAATGCAAAGCTCAGACTTGAAGAACTAGAAAGTCTCGAAGGAAAGCGCCTACAAGCACAACAACATCTGGAGTTATACCAAGCAAAGATGATACGAGCTCATGATAAATTGGTTCGCCCAAGGACATTTAAAATTGGTGACCTGGTCCTTGTTCTCAAAAGACCTATTCTTGACGGTCGCAAGATAGGTGGAAAGTTTGAGCCAACTTGGGAAGGACCATTTGTCATTGAGAAGGTCTATGCCGGAGGAGCTTACCAACTCATCAATTCTCAAGGAGAAAGGCCTATGCTTCCAATAAATGGACGATATCTAAAGGCCTACTACGCAACATGACGATGCTTGCCGCTGTTAGTTTGCCGCGTACATATAAAAATTTTTGTGAACTTCACATAGTTCTGGGGTTATTTATATGGCCTAAAAAGTCTATGACCAGATAAATTTTTTTTATCAATATCAAAAATTAATGAAAATTCTTAATATCACATATTACATCCGTTCTTTTTTACATATATATTTACAAGATAAAATATACGTTAATTGAACTATGTTTTGTTTTGATTCATAAACAATTCAAACTCACTGATGTCTCCCTGTTAATTTAAGGAGGAGATTTCAGGATCGCGGCTGATCTTTGCTTTCAAAGATGGTTTAAACCTTGCTTTAAACAAAGAAGATGTACCGCAGGGCGGGATAATCAACTTTGATATGAAATTTGACAATGTTAATATAGAGTATGAAAATCCACTAATGGATGCTATCGAAGAACAAGAAAAAGAGGGATTTCCCTCACTGCTTAAGATCAGTACCAGGATTCTCGCTTCCTCAACAGGGAAAGAAATCATCAAAGAACAAGATCCAATGGAGGGGCCAAGCCGCCGTTTGCCTTCCATGGTAGCTACTTCGGCCGGAAATTTGATAATTGCCAATGAAGAGAAAATACCTTTCGCTTCGTTGCGGAGAACTTAGCAAAGAAATGCTAACCAAAAAAAACAAAGAGCTTTGGCCAAAGCCAGGAAAGAAAAAGAAAAGTTGTTTGCAATCCCATAAGGGTATATGTATAATGTCAACATGAAGGAGTCTTCTGATAGTCTTCCGTTGACAGAAGAGGAAGTACAATCGGTACATCGTCCCGAACCATCACCAGTATGGGTTCACTCCAATTCTAGTTCGGTTTGTTCCACTTGTCATTCTGCAACACTTGAACAAGGACATTCTACCGGAGCCTTTGTAGAATGCCCAAGTTGCAATGTTTTACATCTTAGACAGTATCGTAATTATGATGATTACTTATCAGCTAATGAACTGATAAGATATGATGATCTACCGATAGACGATACAAATACAGTTCAACATTATCCGTAGGATATTTTTCATGCGCCAGCTCAAGTTCAGGCGTATAATCCGGTGGGAATAATACCACCACTGACATGGAAGCCGATTATTGATAATCGGTTAAATGATGAAACACATTATCCAGCATATCCAAGCCAAGTTGAGCTTGCAAAGATCGATAACTTTAAATGCAACATTTTGAAATAATTGATGGAGATTATGTTAATATTCTGGAGGGATTGGAATTATACACAGAGGTCTTCTCTCTCACAGAGCAACAAGAGGTACTTGATTGTGTGTTTGATCTCCAAATCAGAGGCAAAGCAGGATTGCTATCTGGGAGGACATATTCAGAACCTAAAAAATGTATGAGAGGCAAGGGTCGCATTACGATACAATGCGGCTGTTGTTATAATTATAAAATAGATCGACAAGGAAATNACAACGTTTTTGAATATTTTGAAATAGTTGATGGAAATTATGTTAATATTCTGGAGGGATTGGAATTATACACAGAGGCTTTCTCTCTCACCGAGCAACAGGAGGTACTTGATTGTGTGTTTGACCTCCAAATCAGAGGCAAAGCAGGATTGCTATCTGGAAGAACATATTCAGAACCCAAAAAATGGATGAGAGGCAAGGGTCGCATAACGATACAATGCGGCTGTTGTTATAATTATAAAATAGATCGACAAGGAAATCTTCCAGGAATTCTGCAACATGAACAGGTAGAGCCAATGCCACCCACGATAAAATGGATGATAACACGATTGGTGCAATGGAGTATAATTCCAGCAAATTGTATCCCCAATAGTTGCATAATCAACATTTATGAAGAATGGGATTGTATCCTTCCACATATTGATCATCATGACTTTGTTCGTCCGTTCTGTACAGTCTCTTTCATATCAGAGAGCAGTATGTTATTTGGCACAGAAATAGACATAATCGGTCCAAGAGAATTCCAAGGATCTGTTGAGATTTTGTTACCAAGAGGATCCGTCCTGATTCTGAAAGGAAATGGGGCCGNGACAGATGTGCAAATAGGCAGTCAGTGATATGAGGACAGTTTATTTTGTACTTTATATTATGTACTCATGGATGTACTAGTAATGCGAATAGCANGCTACTACGCGACGTAACAACACTTGCTGCTGTTAGTTTGTCACATACATATTAAAATTTTTGTGAACTTCAGATAGGTCTGGGGTTATTTATATGACCTAAAAAAAATTCTATGACCAAATAAATTTTTTTTTTTAATAAATATCCAAATTTAATGAAAATTCTTAGTATCGCATATTACATCCGTTCTTTTCTACATATATATCAACAAGATAAAATATACGTTAATTGAACTATGTTTTGTTTTGGTTCATCAATAATTCTAGCTCCCTGATGTCTCCCTATTAATTTCAGGAAGAGATGTCAGGACTGTGGCTGATCTTTGCCTTCAAAGACGGTTTAAACCTCGCTTTAAACGAAGAAGACGTACCGCAAGGCGGAATAATCAACTTTCATATGAAATTTGATGATATCAATGTGGAATACAAAAATCCACTAATGGATGCTGTTGGAGAACAAGAAAAAGAGGGATTGCCCTCATTGCTCAAATTCAGCACCAGGATTCTCTTCTCCTTAAAAGGGAAAGAAATTTTTTGAAGAACAAGATCCAATGGAAGGGCCAAGCCGTTGTTTGCCTTCAATGGTAGCTACTTCGGCAGAAAATTTGATAGTTGTCGATGATCAGAAAATACCTTTTGCCTCATTGTGTGGGGCTCAGCGAAGAAATGCTAACCAAAAAAAATAAAGAGCTCTTGCCAAAGCGAAGAAAGAAAAAGAAAAGTTATTTGCGATCCCTAAAGGATACATGTACAATGTCAACATGAAGGAGTCTTCTGACAGTCTTCCATTGATAGAGGATGAAATACAATCAGTACAGCGTCCGGAACCATCACCAGCATGGATTTACTCCAATTCCAGTTCGGTTTATTCCACTTGCCATTCTGCAACACTTGAACAAGGACATTCTACAGGAGCCTTTGTAGAATGCCTCAGATTGCAATGTCTTACATCTGGGATGATATGGTAATTATGATGATTACTCATCAGCCAATGAATTGATAAGATATGATGATTTGTCGATCGATGATACGAACACAGTTCAACATCATTCATGGGACATTTTTCATGTGCCAACTCAAATTGAGGCGTATAATCTGGTGGAAATAATACCACCATTAACATGGCAACCGATCATTAATAATCGGTTAAATGATGAAGCCCATTTTCCAACATATCCAGGAAGAGTCGAGCTTGCAAAAATCCATAAAGTTAAATGCAATGTTTTCGAACATTTTGAAATATTTGATGGAGACTATGTTAATATTTTGGAGGGATTGGAATTATATACAGAGGTCTTTTCTCTTACAGAGCAACAAGAAGTACTTGATTGTGTGTTTGACCTCCGAATCAGAGGCAAAGCAGGACTGCTATCCAGAAGAACGTATTCCGAACCTAAAAAATGGATGAGAGGCAAGGGTCGCATTACAATACAATGCGACTGCTGTTATAATTATAAGATAGATCGACAGGAAAATCTTCCAGGAATTTTACAGCTTGAGCAGGTGGAGCCAATTCCACCCACGATAAAATGGATGATCACACGGATGGTTCAATGGGGTATAATTCCAGCAAATTGTATCCCCAATAGTTGCATAATTAATATTTATGAAGAAAGGGATTGTATCCCTCCGCATATTGACCATCATGATTTTGTTTGTCCGTTTTGTATGGTCTCCTTCATATCGGAAAGCAGTATGTTGTTCGGTACAAATATAGAGATAATTGGTCCAGGTGAATTCCAGGGATCTGTTGAAATTTCTTTACCAAGAGGATCCATTCTGATTCTGAAAGGAAATGGAGTCGATATAGCAAAACATTGCATTTCGGGAGTCCGACACCGTCGAGTGTCGATAACTTTCAGAAGGACGAGTGACGATAAAACTCCATACAGATTTCAGCCAGATCTGGAACTTGAAGAGTTGCAGCCATATGATTTATAAACTCGTTGCACTACTAGGCTATCTCAAAATAACAGCCTAGAAGGTCAGCTTGTTTAGAAACTCATACCACAGTTTGCGAGAAAATCTTATATTGGCAGGCATGCAGATGTATACATATGTAGACAAGCGTTATGAAGACAGCTTATTTTGTACTTTATATTATGTACTCATAGATGTACTAGTTATGCGAGTAGCATAATGTACTTTTCATCTTTGAGATATATACATGACATATTGTAAAAATGACTGTATAAATCAATAATGAAGAATTTCAGAGTTTTTTTTGTTCTGACATAAATTCTTCTTAATGTGGTTGAAAACCACTGAACTATGCATTGGTTCGTAACAATGAGCAGAAAAAAACAAAACAAATTAAATTTTCCAAATACGTTTTCTCAATTTTGAGATTCCTTGCTTGTGTAGTATGACCCCGTTCGGTCTATATCCCCACAAAATTGCACATTCTACACAATTTTGTTTTGTGTGGCATCCCTATGGAATCACAAATATATGATATTTGCAAATAAATCTTGCAAATCTTTTTCAAAATAATATAAATTTTTACACATTACATTTTCTGAAACACAGGATATTTTAAATCAGTCTAATAACTCTGATTTACTACTTTTCAAAAATTGATCCAATAATTTCAATTTTTACTTCGAATCAGTTCGATACTTCTGATTCATAATTTTTTAAAAGTTGATCTAATAATTTCAATTTTTACTTTGAATCAGTTTGATACTTCTGATTCAAAATTGATCCCATAATTTCAATCTTCACATTGAATCCGTTTGATACTTCTCATTCATAACTTTTTAAAAATTGATCCAATAATTTCAATTTTTACTTCGAATCAGTTCGATACTTCTGATTCATAACTTTTTAAAAATTGATCTAATAATTTCAATTTTTACTTTGAATTAGTTTGATACTTTTGATTCAAAATTGATCCGATAATTTCAATCTTCACATTGAATCAGTTCGATACTTTTGATTCATAACTTTTTAAAAATTGATCTAATAATTTCAATTTTTACTTTGAATCAGTTCAGTATTTCTGATTCAAAATTGATCTGATAATTTCAATCTTCTCATTGAATCAGTTCGATACTTCTGATTCATAACTTTTGAAAATTGATCCAATGATTTTAATTTTTACATTAAATCAGTTCGATACTTCTGATTTATGCTTTTCCCAAACCGATCGAATAATTTTTACTTCGAATTAGTCCGAGATTTCTAATTCACATCCTTCAAGAATTTATCTAATAATTTCAATTCTTACTTTAAGATCAGTTCTACACTTTTGATTTCTTCTATTGAAAGTCAGTTCCAAATGTCTAACTCTCCTTTGATATCAATATTCGTATATTGAATCCCCATTTTGAGGTCAACCTTTACATGTTGATCTCTATTAAAAAAAACGAAACAACATACTTAACAACTTTAAAACTCACTATCCAATCCTCAGTGAGAGTCCTCACTGCCTAACCTTGGTCAGACACTTATTTGCAAAAAAAAATTCCCCAGCGGAAACAAATAACATACACAAATTCACACTTCTTTCTAGGTCTGATGATTTAGAAATCTATATTGGTCTTGTTGATCTTATCGGTCAACACCAACACGTGCGGTGTGCTCACCCAACACACCACACCAATTGGGGGTCCATTTGTTGTCCTCACTTTTGGTTGAGGTCTAGAAACCTTTTTAGTAGCCTAGGTCTAGCCATAGGACTTTTCTATTAACTAGTCTTAGAAAACTAGAAAAGGTACCCTCATCATTACAAACTCAAAACTATTCTCTTTACTCAATTTGAAGTTCCACATATTGGTCCTAACCACTAGAATTTAGAAGGTAAGATCATTATAAAAAAACTCAAGGAGAGTTTCTAAAGGGTTACTTGGCCTTAGGATTGACCCTGGATGTTGGTTTGGAACTAAGATATACAATACCATACCCTCACAATACCCTGGCTACATAAGAAACCAAAATGGGGATTTAATTGATCCATGGTTCATTTATAATGGATATCTATCCAATTCTACTTGAAATGTTCATCTTGGGTCTTTTGCCCCAGACATCCCCAAGTTACCTAACTGCCCTTGGGACCCCTCTTTGACCCAAAATCTCCAAAATTCTAAAATTCTCAGAAAATGTCAATAAATCCCAAATATTCCCAATTTTATTTCTTTTAACTACCACATGACCCAACTTGGCCAATTTGACCATCTTTAACCAAATCCCCAAATTGTCCTTTAAAGACCCAAATGTCCCCAAATCCATCCCAAATGTCTATCAATTTAATCTTAATTGACCCCAGTTCCCATCCTAAACTCAAATTCACTTTTGATATGACTAAACTAAACAAATTCAGGCTCAATTGTTCTATGATTTGAGCTCAATTTTGGTTTGGGTCAAAACCCCAATCTTGACCATGAGATTTAATCTCACTCAATTGAACCCATAGCATAGCCAATTGGTCTCAATTAATATTGTAAAATCTTTACAACATTCTTACACATCAAAATCAACCATCAATTGGCCTTTGTGAAGCCTCAAATCCTTTTGATTTTGACCTAAATCCAAAATTCCCAAGATTAGCCCCAATATTGGCTAACACCCCAAATCTCAACAATTGAATGCCTTAAACCTCAAATTGGCATCCAATTTTTGTTGAAAATCCTTTATGAGTTCATTTGTGACCAAACACAATAATCAATTTGAGTTTAGTTCAAAGCTAGCTCAAGTTTGACCCAAATTAACCCATATGCCTAATTTGGGTCTAAATCCAAATTTCATCAAAATCCATTAAATTCACTACCAAATCAACTTTAACACAATTTTCATCCTTCATGAAAGTTGTTCATCATGATGTCTTACACCAAACACAACAATCAATTTGGACTTAGCCCATGGCTAGCCCAATTTTGACCCAAACTTAGCCCAACATGCTTAAAATTGGTCAAAAATCAAAAATCCATCAAATTGATTAACCAATTGACCTCAAAATGACTTTCACCCTTCATGAAAGTTGTTCCTTATGGTTTCTTACACCATATTCCATGTTTAATTGGGTCAATTGACATGTCTAACCTAGTCCAAACACAACATTTATCCATATGCACTTTCTTGGACTTATGGCCAAATCCAAATCAATTAAGCTTGGTATGATCAAATAAGCCTTACCATAACTCATCCTAGACTCTAGGGTTAAGTTTAAAGCCAGCCATCAACCCATGGTTAAGCTTGATATTTATCTCATGGGTAGATTTTTTCTTTAAATTTCTTAAAGGGATAAGGAGAGAGTTAAATCAAGCTACTTGTCATATTACATGTATATACCCTATGGTGCCATTTTTACTGCTCATTATAAGCTTTACCCATGATCCAACCCTGGTTAGCCACTTTAACCCAAGCTAAAACCCAAAACCGTGAGCCCCCACATGGTTAATACCCAAATGCATGCCAAGAAGCCACATCTGCCCAAATTGAGCTGAGAGCTCCTCTGCTTAACACCTAAGCAGTGGGTCTAACCCCTCAATTGGCCATCCAAGCCTCCCCTTGGCCAAATTCTATAAAATACCCCCCTCTCGGCCATGAATGGTGTGGTAAAAAATTTTCACCAAGGCCTCCCAAACTCCTCAGAGAGCTTCTCTAAGAGCCCCTTAGTACATTGCAATCCATTTCCCTCCCCCAATTCCACCACAAAAATCCAATTTTGGGTTTGAATTCCTGCCCAAAACCAGGATAAATCCCAATCCCAACCTACACAGCACCAAACTTCAATTAAATTGGCTCTACACCTTCACAACAGTGAAAGAAGCCAAACCCCCATCAATTCTCCCTCTGAATTAGCCTCTATCATAACTCTCAACCAACACCCAAAATCGGTTGTGGTCAAAATCATACATAGACTATACACCAAAGCCAGAGGCTTCATCTCTAAGCTCTTTGGGACCCAACAAAGGTGTGAATAATTTCTGATTGAGGCTAAACCTCTCGGAGTAAAGGTATAACCTCACTCACTCTCCCGAGCGTTCGCGAGCTCTCCATTTATAATGGCTCGATTGGATAGTATGTTTACCATATAGATGTGTTTGTCTCTTAAAGACGAACAATTTAAAAAAATAATCATCAAAATCCATTAAGAAATGAGAGAGATTTTAAGTTTTTAAAATGGACGGCTCTCGGTTAAGGCTATCAGGGACGATGAACATATGTCGTCCATTTTCGCGTGTATTAAATGGACGGCGAAGATCAAGCCGGATCATCCTATGGAACGAAACAGCGGGACGCGTGGCAGCTGACTCAGAAGGCGGCGTCGAATAGGACCTCGTCACGTGGCTTTTCGACGGATCCGATGATCCAGTCAGCCCGCGGTTTGAATAAATAAATAGGATATTTAATAAATTCAGAAAATAGCTGCTAAACTTCAAAATTTCATATCTTTGCATAGAAAATTCATAAAATTAAAATAAAAATACCCTCTTGCTTAGTGAAAAGAGGACAATCATGTGGAATTATTTTCACATTAATTTGATGCATAAATTATTTTTAAAAAAT